>QLSS01000001.1:5807547-5928955 GCA_024372645.1 Trichomalopsis sarcophagae
TATATATATATATATATATATATATATATATATATATATATATATATTAATATTTGTCATTGATTTTGCGTCATCGTTAGACAAACTTCAGATTCCAAGATATGTTTCTTTCTTTCATGATTTTACGACATTTGAGAATGTCTTGTTCATTAAATTAAATATATTTATATATCTATATATTTATATTATGTTTGATCGTATCGATCTATTTGTGTATATATAATATCTGTAAAATATATAGATTTCTTAAACTACACATATATATTGAATATATATTAACGACTATAAAGCATACTCCTTATGAGTTCTATAGAATTGTAGTTTCATCTTGCTTTGCATTTGATATTAGTTCGTGGACAGAATATTCAAAGTATGCTTAGATAGTTTGAGCTTTTAATGCGCAGGGGTGATTTTGAAAAAAACGCACCTTGATCTTTGAACATTTCATTCAGCTTGTCTAGATCTCATAAAGCAATTTTTCACGACAGATTGATTTTCACTGCTTTATAAGATTTCTGAAAAGCTAGAGTACGAAAAAAATTTGGCAAGTAGAGACTATAGTTATACATTTATGAGAAAACACCTGCTCAAGGGATATCGAAGATACGTGCAAAAAAGCAATACCTTGAAAAAGTGCTTTCGCGCGTTTTTTCGCATCACCCGTTTCGACTAATCTTATCTATATATTTCTAACTATGTTTGTTTATTTATTTATTGCACAAAAGTTGCTTGACGCTTGTATAAGAGAGGCTCGATTATTTATTGCACCTGCATCATCAGCGCTCCTTCATTGCCGGAGCGTTATAACGAGGCTTTCGCAGAAATTGCACTTCGGCCGATCGCAGGAAAGAAATGGCAATTTCGACGATAATTGAAGAAAACGATAGTTATACATATATTATACTATAGTACGTCTCGGTACACAAGTCAAAGAACAAAAACAGAGTACAGCTAATAAAGTATCTAAATTAAATCGCTACACAAGCTAGCGGCTACTAGTCTTGCTAATGGGGATCAAGTGCTGAAAGTATTACGTACGAACGATTGCTCGGGAAGACATTCGTAATATTTGCTGTTTGCGTGCACGGCATACTATGCCAGTGTCGAAAAATATCTTTTACTGATTATTATGCGTCTAGAATTGTTACGACGGAAAATTGAATGAGCAGCGACGAGCAACGCAACTAAAATTTTGAATCAGTTGCAAACAGATTTTTTGATAAAATGTACTTTGGTCAACCCACAAATGTTTTCCGGCTCGGCTCGTATCTGCTCGAAAGTGTCGTATAACGTATTATCCAATCATTTTCATAAAATCTACGAATCGAACATACACATGCGTGTAAAGAATATATTAAATTTCACATTAATTACACTTTAACTATAGATCGCGCGGGAAACTCGAATAATAATACACACTACTCTGCGTAAAGTAGACTTCTTCTCTTGATAGCAACGAGGATAAAATCTATGTAAGTAACGCACATGTCTCGCGCGAAACGCGCGCAATTATCAAGTTTAAAAAAAAAAAAAAAAGGAAACAAAGTAAAAATATACGATGCGCTCCTTCCGTCGAATTCCGTTCTCTCGTCGCGCTCGACAATTGGTCTGCGCGTGCGTGTATACATGATCGTATACTTACAGACACCGATCGACGCACGAGAGCACGCGGCGCTCGTATTTGTGTCTAGACTAGAAGGCTCCTGCCCGTCAAGGGGGGCACGCCAAAAAAGACTACCGTACACTTTGTTCTCTCTTTCATTCGTCCTCGCGCATTGTATACATAGCAGTGAGGGCCTCGAGAGGAGACGAGCTGCTCGTCGTCGTTTTCGAGACTTTGGCAGATTCTGAAGCGATTCCTTAGTGACAGGTCGGAGGGATGGGAAGTGTGAGGGAGGGAGCGTAGAGGGGATCACAGTCGACCGCGGGATTGGTACGCGTGAGAGGATCGGCCCGGCTACGGGATAGACTGAGTCTCGAGTGATCGACGACGAAGAAGAGATCGACGTACTGGTTGCAGGGCGCCTGGAGCGACGGGTGGCTCATCCGCTTGTCGACGTCCGGCCGTGGGATCAGGGCGTCCACGCGAGGCTCTGGCGGCCCGAGCTGCAGGCATTCCGGCGGTGTCAGCTGAAAGTCGTAATTTTTATATTTTAACATTAACATTCAATTTTAAAATGCCAAACTAAAAAGATGAATTTTAAAATAAGTCTACTCACGAGTGCAGCCTGCTGAGGAATGGATGCGATACCGGGCACAGTTGCTGGATTGTAGTAGCTCGTCGGACTGACGGGTGGCGACGGATAAGGCCAGTAGAATATCGGCGGATAGGCTTGGGCAAACGGAGCCGGCGGTCCACGTGGCAGCATCGCCGCAGGCGGTGCCGGGAATATCGCGCCCGGTGCCAGTGGTGGAGACATCATCGCGTTCCCTGTTGTACAGAAAATCCCAACCATCGTCAGTCAGTCCCTTCACGCGCCTCTCTATCGCTTACTTTTTTTTCTACACACTACAATTATTACGACGATAACGCGACGATAACGAGGGTTTTCTATTTTTGGACGCGCACACGTATCGTAGTTTTTTTTTTTGTTTTTTTAATCGCGTGGTTATACAGCTTGGTTCAACTCGTGACCAGTGGAATAAGTTTGACACTTTTTTTATTTATGCATACGTGAACACCAGAGATAAATAAAAAAAAATAGCCAATTGTATAAGTATAAAACACCGTTAACCCAATGAGATTGTCTATGTACAAAAAAGTAATAATAAAAAAATGCGTCTACTCTTGCTTTTCACTCAACTATAAAGAAGATCAACATGAATTGCCAATGAGGCTGTTATGAGGAAGTTTGAATAACCGCGAAAGACGACACACACTTGTCTCCCGCTGTACGCATCACAGCGTTTTCTCCCGACGCATGACGTACCTTCGATTGTCCACAATCCATTTTATTTAAAAACGTAATTTTCAAGAGAAAAAAAAGTAAGGATCGGATCGATGGACAATCGTAGTTAAGTCGCGCATCAGCCAGCTTAGGAATAATGATTGACTTGGCCTACCTGGAAGCACAGAAGTTAGTATTGCACGTAGAAGTCCCGCTACCAAAATTGACACTGCACCATCATAACGTAAATATACCTTTATGTGTTGCACCACTGAGATTCTGCCCAAGTTTCTCGTTTTTTTTTTTTGTTTTTTTTTTTTTTTTTTTGCCAAATCACCATGTAACGTACACAACCATACGCACTTGCCCAAATTAACATTCTTTTTCTTCGTGTCCCTCTCTTTTTTCAAATTTACATTCAAGATTTAGATATTACTTAAAAAATGCTAATTGACGTTCATTACAAAAAAGAGAGAGAAGGAAAAAGAGTACACCTTCTACTGTAACTGCGCGGAGAAGCATTTTATTTCCACAATTAAGTCACATCGCCTGAGTAAATAAAATTCCCAGATGTAAATCACCCAAAATAAAAAAACATTCAAGAGTTCAAATTGAAACTAAGTATACATGAATGAAAAAAAAAAGTGTAAGAAGAATCAGCCACTATTCAGTATCTAGCAAACGTGTGTGTACCTGCGCCCCAGCGACAGTTTACCACAGTATATACCTTCACAACATGATAACCGGGCTTCTCCGCGCCAATTTCAATTTTGCTATTGTACCAAAGAATTGAAGCGTTTTTTTGTTTGTTGTTATGTTCTTGCCAAACAAGAAAATTTTCTCGCTTATGATGACTTGAATCTTCCACTTTTTCCAACGATGCTATAGAGAAATTACTTTGATGGAAATGCGTATACGATTGTAAAAATTTATGTTAAACATACAAAATGAGAATTGTTAAAAAATAATGTACGCGTTTCCATCGTTAATGAAATCTTACAGTTATATTTCATCTTAAATATTATAACAAATAGCACATGGAGCTAAAGCAGGCATCTTTGGTAATGTTATTGCAAGAGTATAAGTGATCGCTTAACAGACACGAGTGTCACTTGAGTAAGCATTACGATTAAACTCGTTATGATTCCATCTATTTCTTCTACACATCCTTTTCCTCGTACTACCACCATACTTTTATTATTAGAGACAAAGACTGATGACGCCTTCAAGAGCTGACTTTGCATTATTTTCGTGCACAGATTCGATTGAAATGAAAGTTTAAAAGTGAAAAAAAAGAAAGAGTTGTTCTACAAATAATGCTGAAAATAATAGAAGCGACTATGTCAACTACAGTTTCAAGTTATTCACATTATCAACATCATGAGATTGCCTATAAATAGTAAAGTTATGATACAAAATAATAGTGCAAAAAGCCAACCTATGAAAGCGAGTATATATTTATGCAATATAAAAATGCATGGTGATAATATCGAGGGAAAGGAGGATCTATTATGTAATCAAGAGCACTGATGAATGAATGAACGAAGTGTGAGAAGAGAAAATGCAGTGTGAAATAAAAATAATAACAACAACAATGAAACTAAGTATGTAAAAAAGACAGAAGACAAAGAAGAGTTATGACATTTATATATAGATTATCTCCAGGCTTAGCTTCCACGAGAAGACGACCAAAGATACCTGCGTGCCCAGTGTGAAATAATGTAAAGAAATCGAAGCGCGACTCTGCTGCTCGTTGCGCAATTTGAGACCACATCAAAAACAGCGGCGTCGCGCTTCGATTGGAACAGGAGCGATGACCGTACTTTTTCCGGGTTTATACCCGTTAGAGAAGTAAATGAAAATTAATCACTTTTGCTGCACGATTATTTTTTTAATGTCTGCCATTTCGTTGGCGTCATTCATGCAACCAATATTTATAATATGTATATAAATGTATTTGTAAAAAATTCTAAGGTTCATGCATAAATTCCCAAAAAATTGTTTAATACAGCGAAGCCGATAGAGTCAAGCGCAACTGTGAATCAAGTAAGACTATGAGTAAATCGCATAGCAAAAACAAGTGCGACTGATTACAATTGCATCTTACTGTATCCTCAACAAGGCATTGAACCAATAAGGGCTTCAAAAAGATAATTCCCAAACTAATGAGCAAAGCTGCGCTGAATAAAATACTTGCAACTGCATCAATCGATTTTCCGTAATTGATTGATTTTTGCCAAAAATATGCTACTATTTGAAAAAAATACTAACTACATAGCGAACGCGGTCACACAATTTTATCAGCGCTTAAAAATTAGATGATACAAGAAAAATCCAGAAAAAATACATATTTGAAATCACAAATAAAAGAGCAAAAAAAGTACGACCACCGTGCAAGGTATTTCAAGGAATGTATATAAGAGACCACCAAAACCCGCCAAGCGCAAAAGATAATATCCACGAGACACGAGTACATTTATTAAAACATGATTATTGATTATAATCATCGATATACAAAGAGTATACAGTAGGTAATAAACGTGTGTTCTATATATGTCCATGATTGTGTCGGTTTTCGTTTTTTACTGCATATATGCGCGTTACAAGAAAGACCGATTTTGCTCTGCGAAAAAGAGGTACGTATATAAAGTATATATATATAAAATATATATATATATATATATATATATATATATATATATATATATATATATTCTTGTAAATATATGTGTATCTATCAAGGAGGCTTTCTCTCTATTTTGTAGATTCGCTCATCACAATAAAAAATAATGGAGGAGGTGCCCATCGTTTGTATTATATTGTGTCGAGGCGCTTATAAACATTTCATCATTTTCCCAACCGCGTAGTGCTATTTTTGTTCGAAAAATGCATCGACGAGGTTAGCTTTCGCGAGAAGGCAAAGGCAGAAGCTTGTGTGTGAAACCCGGAATGTGAAGTAAAATTTGTGTTGCTTCATCACTTTATCCCCTTATTTCTGAAAGTCATTTCTGCGCTAAACGCTCCAAGTATGTGGACTGATAGATATAGAAAAACGTGTCCTGTGGTCCAAACACAATATAATTATTGAAATGTCAAAATTAATTTTTTCTATGTATATACATATAGCAAAATGAAATTAATCATGTTTAAACCACATTCCAATCACGATAAACCAAATGTTAGCCACCATATCACCAGACAACACATCTAGCACAGTTTACTGAGGTCTGGAGTGAAAAGTTAGTACACGTAAAAGAAGTTCTTGTTTTCAAGGCAAAAAATAAGAGTCTCTGCACAAGACACTGCCGCGCAGACTCGGCGAAAGCCAACAATTCTACTTTGGTGTGACGATTTCATTATGCTGATAACTCAAATTCTTTCATTTCGATTATACATTCGTCATCTGTATATCGTACTAATATTATGTTAATCACTGCGTGGGTTCTGAATCTGTCTATGAGCAAAATGAAAGCATCACAAAACAAAAAACACACTTACACCCAAAACCACTGATTCTGTCATATCTTTGAGAGAAATAAAGCTTCACCACTGACAAAATCACTGACAATGGCGTGCATCCTTGATTAGAACGCGATTTAGCAATCGTTAACGGGATTATTACCACCTCTACTTATTAGACGAAAAAAACTTAACGATTTGCAAATACGAAAAGCTTAATTAACTTAATTATGTACAATTCGCCAATTTGTGCATGTATAGTATTGACAACTGATCACGCGATGCAATTACTTATTGTCCAATCGAACACATGATTGATTTTACGGGAAAAAACTGATGGTCCTAGATCGAACAATAACATGCTGGTCGATCGTTCTTATTACTAGGTATGCCTATCAGTACTTGTGTTCGTCGGAGTGATTTATTACTCGGTATCGACTAAATTTTAAATTGATTTTTTTTCATGTGATGAGATATTAATATATAATTATAAGAAGTAATATCGATTGCCACGCACTTAATTAACATTTTCTCACTCTTTCATAAATCTTTTCAGTAAACGGAATTCATATATATATCTTCGAAATGTATCTTATAATATAGCTAAACCATGATTTCTTTTTTCGTTTCAAGAAGGCGATTCTTTTTTTTTTTTTAAATATACCGTTCCTTTTTAGAGTCAAAACTCATTTCGTTCGTCACCGTCGTATAGCTATATATTCCAAGCCACGACTTCGTATACATATTTAATCACCAAGAAATGTTAATTTACATTGAGTTTTGACTGTTAAGGTACAATTTACGATTTTGTCCCTTATAGCTTCTGTTGAGCAAAGCCGATGTGTAATAAAAATTGTAAAATATTTTTTCTCAAATCTAACATTTCAACATCAACAAAACGACTTTACTCGACGAATGTCATGAGCACTTATATAAATACATTAGATGCTTAAGGACGAACACTATAGCGGTCTGCAATGCATACGTATATGATCGGTAATTTTGCGATCGTCAGCGCGTTTTCATTTCAAGTTATAACAGTAAGGAGTCGACAAGCGTTATATTGGCCACGAACAATTTTCGCGCGTTTCTTACCGCAGAGGCGGCGAGAAACTAGTGTAGTTAAAGTGAACACACCTCCACATCCCAGTCCATGCATTTATTCGTCAATACCATATCGAATACCGAGCGGCGATGTCGTTCGATTTTCAAATCAAAACATACTTTTCCATGGCTATACGGCACTTTACTAACGTTCGATACGCATCACCGCTTGGTTGATAGGCTTTTATTACAGCTAAAAGAGAGATTTCATTATAGAGCAAAGAAAAACATGATTGGGATCCGCCGTATGACTATTTCATGGATTATGAATGCAAATAGTTCGAATATTTGTCATTGGCAAGGAAATGAAGGTCAAGCATCGATTGGAATGTGAGGCTCGTAGCTTATAAAAGGAAAACAATTTTGGGACTACTGATTCTGTCGGAGTACCGGATGAATCGTTAAAGTCAAGAGAAGATAAAGACGCGTCAAAAAAACTCTAGGATATGCATGATATAGGAATGTTTATCGTATATGATTGGTCCGGTACTCTCGCATCCTCAGTACTGCCCTTAAGCTTATACGCGACTTACAACGCCTACATATATATGTATATATTCATCGTGTGTATATCTATAACTATAATAAAAAAAAATATTATCAACCTTTGCGTCCCTTCGCCTTTGTACTCTAAGTTGTCTTTTTTGTGCTTTTTGCTTATATAAATGAATTGTCGCAATGATGGGGTCGCGAGTCAGGTATACCGAGAAGGAGAGGACAAAGGATCGTTTTGAGGGAACGAAGCACCTTGGGAAATCATCACCTTCGCTTATTGGGGTCGAGCGTGGCAGGCAGGCCCAGAGCTCTTATTCAGGATTGCTCTATATCCAAGCTAGCTTTGCTCTAACTTTTCGCTAATTTCAAAGATTTCTAATCTATAAATACATAGAAAAATATGCGTAGCAAAATATATACATACAATATAGATTTTTCATATATATGTATATATAATAAAGCTATAAACTATTATATTGTCGATTCAAAGATATATGCTTTATTTACAGAACTAAACTACAAGAAACTCTTGTATTCTCGTTACTTTGAAAAAGTAAACGATTCAAATATTTTGAAATATCTCGAAGAATAGAAAATTTCCAAATGTAACAGACTGTTGAGAAGATAACAGTTAAATTACTCTCTCTATACTATACAAAATAATTACAGTTATAGAAAATAAATATACATTAAATAGAGTAAACTGTAAGAAAAGTTACGGCCGGTATCTATCATAAGGAATTATCAATTTTATAAGTACTTCATTTTATCACTTTAAAGGAAAATATCGACATGTAAAGGCACTTAGTCTGCATCATTATATGGCAAAAGCCATATTTAAAAAAAAAGTACAATGATTTTTTGTAGATCAAAAGAGTCCTACAACAAACAGTTCAGGACAGTTTCAGGTAATAAAACTTCCGATAGGCATGATTGTGTAAACTGGTGTATCAAAATTACTAAGAAAATCTACAGTTTTATCACTTTCAAAATTTATTATTCTGAATGTGATAAAGAGAAAGTATGACGTAGTTCAATTCATGGATTAAGTACCAGCTCTAAAAATTCTACTTCTAGTCTCCATAAAAATAGAGTGCTACTGTTTATAAAACTATCAGAAAATATAATTACACCTATTTATATAATTTTATAACGAACAACTACTAGTAATAAATGGACAATAGAACTTTATATGTTGTACCACTATTGGCTTAATCTTATATCCACTATTAAATAGTTTTATGAATGATCATTTTTTGTAGAATATCTTTGTAATTATTTTTGAACTGGGCATTGAATATACCGTAGGAAATGTTAGATTGGAGAACACTCCGTATAGATTATTTAAGTACGGGTTCCAATAAATTCGAAATGAGGAAGAAAAAGTAACAAGCCCAGTCAAAATCAAAGAGATAAACTTCTGGTTAGTTCCAAGCGAACTGAATGATCTACAATTCCAACTTAAATCTGTGGGAAGAACTGAGCGGGATAGAGAGTCGGAGCGGCTGTTTGAGTCGCATGAAATGCGGCGGCAGGTGTCTGCCAGGCAGCACGTTTTGGTGCCGCAGCGGCAGTTTCTGCGGGGAAGGCAGATTCCCACGATCTCTTCAAACCCAGAAGAGCGGCGGGATTGATCGGGGCACCGGGAATCATAGACGGAGCTAGAAAACCGGGAGGTGCATGTGCCCTGAGCAACGGAATTCTGTGCGAGGGCATGTTGAAGAAGAGCAGAGGCGCGGAATTGGCAACTGCGGCATGCTGAGCTACAGCTTGGGCATGAAGTTGCTGCTCGTGGCTGTAAGCCGGGCTCAAACTCGGGTGATGAGGATGTTGGTGCTGGGCTTGAACATTGGAGGGCAACGCGAGGGCTTTACTGGTTGATGTGGGCGAGGCAGGCGAGGAGCCGGCACTAGCGCCATTCTGGGCCAAGGCCATCAGCCAGAGATCTTGCTGTCTGAAAGCCTGGGCCTGAGCCGCTTGGGCTTGAGCAGCTTGCGCTTGTGCTTGAGCTGCCTGAGCCTGAGCTTGGGCTTGAACCTGAGCTTGAGCTTGGGCCTGGGCCTGTACGAAGGCGTGAATATCCCAGAGGGGCGCGGAGGGCTGGGGAGCGGGCACCGGCACCTGAGCTGGAGCCGGTGGCACAGGGCCTTGCCCACCGCCAGCGGCGGTCAGTGAACCGGGTGACAGCAGAGCCTTACCCGGTAGATGAGTGCCTGTCAACACCATATTCATGTCTTCGCCGCTGCATTGGAAGACCTCGATGTAGCGCTGTTTCTTGCCGTAGATCATGTAGCGGTGATGGCGCTGAGAGGCACACACATACGCAGCCGCCTCGCTGTTCATCTGAATGAAGGCCTCGCCCGAGGGTTGACCCTGTTGACACAATTCAAGTTAGATCTCCGATATTACAGGGTAATCGAACAACTCGATGATGTGCAGTTGGCTTACCTGAGCGTTGAAAACCATATGAACACCCTGATACTCGATATTTTTCGAATGCTCTCCCATGAACTCGAGAATATGCTCGACGAGGGCCTCATACGGAAGTCCTCGCAGACGAACGCAATCCTTCCGAGTCCCGGACGTGATGAAGTGTTGCGGAAGAGGAAGGGGAGGAAGCGGCTGCATTATCGTTCTCTCGAACGGTTTTATGTCACTAACTCTATTCAATACCTGCGGATTAAGAGTACACGTACAATTAATTTCCCGACTAATGCGAGTCCCTACTGCTCTGCAATATCCAAAAAAGTATCAGCTACTCGCCTGCTGAACCTCTGCGGTCGTACTCCGGAACAGCTCGATGTATCTGCTCCCAATGCAGTCTCTGTGCTTGCTGAGAGCTTTCGCCGCATCTTCTTCCTTGGCAAAGAGCACGAACGCGTCCCCGGTGGCTCTGCCGTCGGCCTTCTTAACGAACAAAACTCCGTCCTCTCCGTCCAACACTTGACAGGGCTTTTGTCCAGTAAGGAAAAACTCCAACTGCAAGCACAACGTTGAAATTTAAAACTCGCATCGACGATTTTGAAATTTCGAACATCAGAAAAGCTCGAACGTACCACTTGCTTGGCGGTGCAGTCGTAGGGCAGACCTCGCATCCTGACGATGACCTGAGCTCCGCGCGACAGGAAGGCATGAGCCTCTCCATTGGTACCGCCGGCTACCGAGACGAAGTCCTCGCCCAAAGCCTTGTAGACCTCGATGTAACGCTGGTCGATGTGGTGCTTGTGCCTCTTGAGCGCCATGTCTCTGTGCTCCTTGCTCACGAAACGTACCAGAGCCTCACCGTTGCGCCTGCCTTGCGCGCTCAGACACAGAGCCACGCCACCCCTGTCACAGTCAAAATTGTACTTTAGCATTCGTTCGTATTTACTGGCACAATCTGTACATTAATTACGATCGTGAAATAAAATTTACTGGTAAATCAGAAAAAATAGCCAGTGCTCAAAAATATCGAAGGCAACGATTAGTGCATTTCGTTACGATCGGGTTCGGGTAATCGGAATAACAAACGCAAGCATAACTGTTCTCAACAGCTGTCAGAACCAGCTGAAGATAAACAACAAAAGAACGCGACGCCGTTGTTCACGTTGCTAAGGCTCGCTATGCGCGATTCTTGGCGTTCGAATCGCACAACAATATATATATAGGCAACGATATGCCTATAAGCAGGATACTATGACTGAAACGAAGGCACTCGTCAAGTTTTTTGCCTCAACTGACGCAAATGATTATACCCGCCGTATATACACAATTTGCTGGAGTCGCTCGTTCGTATATGCGCACGCGCGAGCATAAAAATCGCATCGCGATAGTCTTTTGCAAAAAAAGCCCATCGCACGCTTGCATATATAGATCGAATTCGATTGTAATAAGAAAAATTCATATATCGCGAAAGAAAAAGCGCGAAAGTCAAGTTGATGACCGTCGAAATGATTTACGGCTATAGCCTTCGTTTATAAATGACTAATATTGTCATAGCAGGACATTAGCGGGCGCTATCCGTTTTGATATTTGAAAAAAGACGATAACGATGTCTCGACAACAATCCAAATATTTTAGTAACGAGTTGACTCAATGCAGCGACACTCGGTGAATCGTCTATATTGTTTAACAATCGAAATAAAAATTATTCTAATCCGTCCGAAGCAACACAGCCTCGACTTCAGCCTATGATCCGCGGTGACCCTAGATAAAAGCTTATCTCTTCCGGTGGCCGAGGTTCGCGAGTCCTCCCAACTTTCGAAAAATGATTCGCCGATTGCGAAAAGCGACTACATGCTCAACTCCGAGTCAGCGAATCAGGCTCTACTGTGTGTGTGTTTGTATAGGTGAGTTCGTTGGCGCTGCGAAAGAGTTTGAAATGCCACGCGGAGAGAGAATGCGAATTGACGAATTTGAAAACTCGACGGAAAAAAAATTAAAATCAAAGTTTGAAACAATTGTACATTCGATACACGATACAGCTATATAGACGTCAACGTGCACTACGTTTACGAAAATTAATGGCGGAAAGTGTACTGAAACAATTAAATGCATGAAATACACGTGAAAACTTTCTAGCCGCTCTAAGCACATTGAATAACACTTGAAATAATTATCCTTTACCTGGTACTGAACCAAACCCCATCCAAATGCTTGCACATAAATACGTCGTGGTGTTAGATGTGTATATCAGAAAATTACGTATACATTATGGACTATATTTAACGAAGGAATTGCGCAAGATTTTCGCAAACTCGTTGATATCCCACATTCCAGATCCAATTAAAACGAGCGTAAGCAATACTCACTTTGCCACATTCAGTCCTCGGAAAAATTTCGCGACGTCCTGGTCAGACGATTGCCAGGGAAGTCCTCGAGCTCTGACTACGCAGTTGCTGTCTACTTTCTCATCTTTCGAGCTGAAAAATTTTAATTGAAACCTTAATTAATCAGCGTGCGCGCGCATCGTTGGGCGATAAACAAAATTATTCGAATATTTCACAGTCAAGCTCAATTTATTAGTTTCGTCGAACACTTTCTACTCGTTCCGTTGAGTAATCCTTTCGAATGAGTTTACGCGAATTACGCCCCGACCGCATTTTTACGGGTTTGGCGGCATTAGGTATAAATGTGCGTTACAATGGCGAGCCGTGCAATTACGTAAAGCTCGTTTAAAATACTGCGAGCGCAGGTGAACGCGTTGTAAACTTACCATATACCAGGTTCCAGTACAAGGTTCACTACTTCCGGATTCTCGAAAACGTGTCCTGCAACAACAAACAGAGTTCTTCGTAAGCACCAGGTGAAACCTTAAAATTTTTCCAAGTTCATTGCACGAGTTAATTCGATTCGAAGGTACAAAAGATTCGTACTTTTATCTTCTGCCATAATCTTGCGATTTCGGAGAACGATATTGCTTTAATTAGTAAGAAATTAATAATTCACAGGCCCGCGAAGATCTTAATCAGAAGCTTGATACAGATATTGCAAACGAATTTAACCAACAGATCTCTGAGAAACTTGAGCACGACGATTTTTTTCATCCTCTGCACAGTCTTCGGTAAACTACCATAATCACAAAAATCGCAGCTCGAACCCTCAACGTCGAGCGTCGCGCAGCGGAATGCAGCCGTGCTCAGTAGTCGCGCAGAGAGAAAGAAAGCACACAGCAGCAGTATAGCGCGTCGACTCGCTAGCGTTTCCCCGGTAACCTTACACCCTCATCCTGTGTCTCGTTTCTAGCACGTATATACCTGCATACGTGTGTATAATGCGCTTTTCTTTCTGGTCCGCGATTCGATCGAGGCGTCGAATTATTCGCCGACGCAGCGGCAGTCGTTGCAACGCGCCGCGGCTTTTATTTTTGCGCAACGACGCTTTCGCGTGCCGGAAATTTCAGGCTGACTTTTTTTTTTTTTTTTTTTTTTTGCCAGCTTGGTTCTTTTTCCTCGCTGGATGGATGATGTGCAGAAATTGAAATTTTTCAAGTGGACGCGAATTTGTGCAGGTGATTCGGAGAAGGTTAATTTTAACTCTCCGAGGCGACCGATCGATGAAAATTTGGAGAAAAATTGCCGCCAGAAGACACCACTGTTTACATGCGCATAAGAGGAAAGCACTATCGCGATGTAACAAAGACGATTATACTCCAGCAGCGCGCGCTCTCTCTCTCTCTGTGCCCACCTGGCAAAAACAAGGCTTCCGATGCTTTCGCGTGACTAATCAACCGGCTCCGAGTTGAGAACCGCTGCTTTGATAAGAATTGCAATGTGTATACGTTTCTTCTACACCGACGTACACGTCTCGACTGACCCCAACTGCATAAAGCTCGAAGTGTACGCGCTGTAATAAGGGAAGGCGGTCCCGATACATAAATTTGAATATCCGTCGATGGAAAGTTACGATTCGAGGAAACATTCAGACTTAACGAGAGTGAGATTTATGGACGAATTTTCGAACGTGTCTTTAAGAAGACGTTTACAAGTGTGATGATCAACGAGCAGAAAAACGCTATCATAGCGTCATCATCTCTATAGCTACTCTCGAATCGATCTTTTTGCCGATTGATTTTTCTCTCTTTCTGCAGTAGCGGTCTTCGAGCGTATTTTTTCATTCTCAAAATGTGCCGCGCGGCTGATAATAGCCTCTTGCGACCTTCGCTTACAATATTATCATATAACGATTATTATGCCAAGCCTTATCTCAATACTCGTTTGATTAGACGAGCTCCATTGTAATTATGCTACTGAAGAACTGCAATGATCCGAAAAACTCCACGCGTGTATAAGAGCTGTATGATTAGGTTGACAAAACTTATGAGGAAATCTTGGCTCGATAATAAAAGTCAAATCCTAATGACCACTCGATAATGGCTCCTCTATGTTTTTCATCGTTCAGCAATATTCATCGGCAAAAAAAAAAAATTTTTCGTACAAACAAACAAAAACACGCTGCTCTCAGCATGAGCTAATGAGTCTTCTGGCAAAAAAAGTTTTTCCTCCTAGATTCTCTCTCGCCTAGTCTACGTTCAAGTGACCATCGAGAGACTACATTACTCATAGTGGAAGATTTTTATCGATCGACAGATCGATTAAGTAATCGCGATCTAACTTTAAATTCAGCTCTTCTCGTCTTATCTACTCGGCTCTTATTTTCCGTAACAAATGGCTTTTTCTACGCGCGTCTTACCGTCCTTTATCATCCTCTGAATGACGGCGATCATGTCCTGGATCTCCTTCACGTGGTAATCGTTCTCCTCGTCGGTCGGCAGGTTAAAGTCTGATCGTACTTACAGTCAAGGACTTTCTATGGCTCAAAATTATGGCTACACGCGCATACATATATTCATACACTTGAGCGTATACTTTAAGATCTAGAAGTGATGATGAATCGATTCGACCCTTATTTTCCCCCGCAGCAGACGCATAGGAGCTTTTCAATGCGTCGTCGTCGCCGACGCATACGAGGACACAGAAGCGAGGCTCTCCGCGCTTGATTAATTTACATGGAAGTTAATACGCATTTGATGACGCTGCATTTTCAGAGTGAAAGAAGCCGCTTTTCGCTCGCCGGTTTATCAAAGCGCCTCTAATGACGGACTTTTCCCCGGCGCTGAAAAATTATGGCGGAAGGGCGTTTTTTGCGCGCGTGTTACGTAACACGCTTCAATATCTGAACTTTCTCAAAGACACTTATGCAGGCGCTTTATCTCTCGTTATATTGATGGCTGTGACAGATAATTATTGCATCGTTTCGTTAATACTCGGCAGTGGTTTCCATCGAAAACAACAATGCGCTCGCGATATTCTGAATTCCATCAAAGCGAAACGCCAATCTTCCTCCAGAGATAATCTCATAGCGTTACTCGTTCGTTCGTCTGCGTGCTAAGCTGCAAGCTCGTCAACACAGAAAAGCCTAAGAGTCAATATACATCATTCTCTTTCTCTCGCGCTATCTAATCGCACTTTTTATATACACAAACTACGTACACTCCGAAAGGCATGGAAACTCCTATTCTAAACTTATTCAAAGTGTATAGAAGCTCTCGTCGTGAACAGCTGAACAGAGCGAATTTCACTTTTAAATTTCGGCACATATACTGGCTTCGGCTTCGTGGGTACGCGCTATTTCCGTGAGTTATACATGCGCTCGTGTTACGTAAGCTCGAGAGCGAATGGTAGCTTTGGAAAATACCGAATTTTAAATTAAATCTATAATAAAAGCTTCTTACACGTTACAAACCCCTCGGAAGTACATGGAAATTCCTCGAACCTCACTTCATTCGCGGTGTCAAACAGCTGCGACGTATTTTTCACGACGGATACAACGACGTCGATTCGCCGTCAGAAAAGAAAGATATAGGAAAGCTCGAACGCTCTTATCGCGCCGCGTTAACAAGCTTAAAACAAAGACAACAAAGGCACTCGCTCTCTGTGTGCGTTGGCAAACAGGCGCTGAATCCAGGCGCGCATACGAGAACCGATTGAAAAAGCGCCAAATTTCCAGCCGAAGCACTTACAAAATTTCGAGCATCATCAGTAGCGCATACCGTGCCTTGCTTATCTACACGCGTCGCGGCTTATCAAAATTATTTCTCAGAGAGACCAGATGCTTACCCGAGCTCGAGCTACTCCAAAAGAAGTCCGCGATGCGAGAGACGTGAAAATGAAATCTCACGAGACACACAAGAGGGAGAGGAGAACACACTAAGCTTTGGGAGCAAAGCACACAGAGAGACTGGCACAGCTCGGCGGCTTAATCGGCGCGCGCTCGAGGTCTGACCTTTAAACTGCACCCATAACGCTGATAAGGCCGCTCGATGTTGGCCAATAATCGCGCGACGACGCCGAAGACGGAAAGCTCGAATCCGAAGAGAGCTTGCGATGAATATTACTGACGCGAGAGGTGATCGGCGTTTATTTTACGAGGGGATGAGCTGGGTTTCGAGGACAGAGCAGTCCTTTGTCCGCGAGATGTTTTGTAATTGAGCGATGATAAGAAGACTCGCTTTATGCAATAGATGCACTTTGCCTCCATCGGATTTATCGAAACGATCGCGTTTCGCTCGAGTGAAACCAAAACACCAGCATAAACTTAACAGCCATCAATATCTGCGTGTTGAGGAAAGCGCTCTCTCAATTTTCAATATAACTGTCGGGCTAAAAGTATCAGGGATCGGATGATTTATGAAAGGCTGGCTCATTTCCACTATACGCGCGCGTGTAAACCGCCTTGCCGAGAACATCCCAAGTCGTTAGAAAGTGGATCTCACGAGAAGAAAACTCGCGCGTAAACATCGACTCCGTTTTCATTCTACGTAATTACTCGTATCTTTACGAGAAGCGCGCAGGCTCGTAAAGCGAAAATTAATAAATATGGAAAAAAAAAGAAAGCTCCCTTACACCTCGACTGGTAATACCAGCGCTGCAGCAACAGGTGCTTTTGTTTTATTAATCGAGCCGCGCGCGCGCGCGCGCAGGTATGCGCTGTATACTCTAGCGCGTTCCTCGGATTCGTATATTATAGCCCGTATGGCACACAGTATACGTATCGGCCGTATGACTGAGTCGCGCGACACAATGCCGACGACTGTTCGTTTTCGACGACGAGTTTGACCGGCGACACGTGTTCGGAGTCCCTAACTAGACGTCGCGCGCACACGCATCGTCAGGACTCATTCCGTAGTCCTTGTGCGCGAGTATCTCTTTTGTCGGAGTTTCTGCTTTTCGGCACGAAAATTATTATATCGCGCAGTCGGGACGTTGATGGAAAGTCGCAATTTTCCGCGCGCGGCTCAGTGTATTATGTAAACAACGAAAAGTGAAGTTATTATTCTCCCCGAGAGAGAGAGAGAGAGAGAGAGAGAGAGAGAGATCTTTACGACCGGCCGGACTTCAATCGCCGCAGTTTCTCTGCTTCGTTTTCATAAATGTTAATTCCTCGCCGAATCCGCGCGCGGTGAAAGCGGCGCGATTTTCGCGAATCGACTGTTCTACCTGATGTATATAGATGTATCGCGTGCGAGCTGCGAGATTGAAATCGAGCGAGTATAAAAATCAAAGAGACCTGTGTATATTACGCTTCGAGCTATAACATCGCGCGATGCACCTACACGCGCAACGTGTCTTCCGCTCGGAGAGACACGAGCGCACGAAGGAAATCTGGTAGTAAAACAAGCTTTTCGATATATACTATAAACGTGCTGTCGTCGGCACGATTTTGCGCCTCTAGTATAACTGAGCATGAGAATAACAAAATACAGGAGAGTTTCGTGAATGCTCTTACCTCGAGGGGACTATATCACAGAGGAATGCAGCTGGCGACGCTTATCCAGCGACAACAAACAACACACTTTTCAATAAGGCCACACGCGATCGCGTAGCACTGCGAGCAAAAGTGCTCGCGGGCCCCGGAAAATCGTGAACAACAGCGCTAGATTATTGTTACTACGGAGTAAGAAAAATAACGAATCAGCCGAGAGCAAGCAGAGCCGCCGATCGCTCGGATAAATCACGTCGGCACAGGCGTTCGGTGTGCGTGTGTCACCACGTCTCAGGCGAATGCCGACGCACTGTATAACGAGGGAGACTCAAGGCGCTGGTGTAGCCTCTACGCTTTTCGGTCGGCAAGAAAACCAAGTAGCGCGCCGGCGAGCATATGTGTGTGTGTGTGCGTGAGGAGTCAAGTTGCCGCCGCCGCTGATGTCGTTCTTTGGATTTGCCTCGCGTATATACACACGTGTGCGATATATATACGTATACCAGTGTGCTGTAGTGGACGACGAGGAGGAGAAAGAGAGAGAGAGAAGCGAGCAGACGACGAGTAGCTACTATACGCCGCCACTGAAAAAATACAGTTGCCGAGCGAGTAACGACGCTTCGAGTTGAACTTGAATTTTGAGGGCAGTCGAGGACAGGCTGCGCTGAGAGATGTTTGTACAGAAGGTGCTGCGATGCTCGGAGCGGAGATTGATATGTATAGTTTCCTCGACGGTTATCGCGCTCTAAAAACAGCACAAATTATGCAATACAAAAGTACGTTTCAAAACTCGTATTATCGAGCGCCAGCTGAATAATTTTTTTTTTTTTTATCGCTCTCTTCACATGTATACGAGAAATCTCTTTCTACAAATTTTTCGCTATGACGACCCTCTCGCGCGCTGTTCGAAATACATGCAAGGATAAGATCGAAAACGAAGAGAAGCGTTAGAAAATCGCGTTCACAATAAAATCCACATCTTCCACGACTCGGCAGCAGAGCGCGATGGGCAGCAGCTCGTGGCTATCTAAGCCGAATCTAAGAAATTTAAATCCGCCGGTGTTCCTCCCGGCGAAAGTGTAATAATGCATGAGCGGCGCCAGGAATCTCTTCTATACCTTTTCTTTTCAAACACTTTGTAAGTAAATAGGCGCGCGCATTTGAATTTCTTCAATTGAAGCTCTTACGTGGAGAGTTCTTTTTTTCGGGGGGCACAAATGCGAGAGGTTCTTTTATATTACGCAGGAAAGTGATTCCTGCGTGTGTGCATGAGAAATGTATATACGCGCAGGCGAGATTTTTTACGATCTTATCGGAGAATTGGTTTATAGAAAAAGACGTTTATTACGGTGGCTTTCAAGGATTTTCGTGATTATACTTTTTAATGATCGGTCTCTCGGTGCGAAGATAAGAACTGCGAGTTTACTTTTGGAGAGCGGAGTGTTGAACTTTCATCGACGTAGCTACTGTTATATTGTTTTTTTCTCCTTAATTTTATGCGACGATCTCGATTGCACAAAAATTAAATCTTCAACAATAAGATACGCGTCGCTTTAATCGGAAGGATCGCGCCAATTCTTCGAATGATTTTTTTTTTTTTTTAGAGCAGCTGTAATCCGAGACTCGTCCCCTCAGTGATTCTCAGCTCGAAACCCGTAGCATTCACGCCCGAACAATCGGCACTTTGAGCGCGAGATTTCAATCACAAAAAAAAAAGAACAAGCTGTGCGGGCCACCAGTAGCACAAACAAACATCGATACGCATTACTTAACGACGAAGCTCTCAAAACTTCGAGGGCCTACGGTGGTATAGGTACATCTATACAACGCCGGACCCCAGTTTTGCATTGGTAATTGCCTTGAGAAACTCTGACATCGTTGACCCGGTCTATACACACACACACACACACTATCTCGACTCGTTCAAATCCACACGACGATCGCAGCAGAAGAGACATACAGGCAAAAAGCATCGCGCGCAAAGCTACCTCACGAGTAGCTATCACCTATGCTAATGAGCTGTTTGATTTTCCTCGGGCGCAATTGCCGAGCAATCATCGTGATGCGATGCGTGCGCGAAAATAACAATACGGAAGTTACCGATATATCGATACTCTGTGCGCGATGAGGGTTAGCGGGTAACGAGCAGTCCCGAGGATGCTTTTCGTTGATTGTGTGTCATTACGTTATACCGAGAAAAGGAAATTCCATCGCTGTATCGTTGACTACCCAAAGCCGGAGCAGCTGCAGATTTAGTATCGAAAAATTTACTTCCCGCGTCCTATCGTTCATCATCGCTTCTAGATCTATCCGCAATAACATAAAAAAAAAAAAAAAGGTTCGAGGACGATCGCTCATCCATCACGAAAGTACGAAAGGATACATTGCATCATGTCCTGAATGCTGAGTAAGGACAGCTCGTCGTTGGTGGAGTAGCACGCGGAGAACTCCTTCCTGAGGTCGTGGAAGACGCTGTAGTGGCTGGGCAGGTCGATGTTCTTGTTGCAGGCCTGCGGGTGGAGGCACTGCCTAAGCGGCGCCTGTCCGTCGACGACGAAGCGCGGTGTGCTGCCCGCCGACACGCACGTCAGCGACGACCACCATGTCTCGAACTGGAAAAGAAAAATTCATTTCGTTCAAAAATTCAGCGCCCACGTACGATAGCGCACCCAGTAGTCCCCCCCCCCCCCACCCCAAAAAAAAACTCGCGATCGTAACGGAGAAAATCCTTCGTTCACGAAAAAAAAAAGCGAGCACGTATAAGCTCCATCGATAATGAACGAAAAGCCCAGGCGCAGCCGAGCGAGCGAGTAGGCAAGTGCAGCGAACTTGAAACAATGTTATCGACCGCGAAGCCAAGTTGAATTTCATCGAGTTTGTAGATAGCCGATAACGGAACGCGAGCGCGAGCACTCGTAACCATATGTACATGTGCGCGCGAGCGTGTGAGTCAGAAAGGAGAGCCGAGGCCGTCAATGTTATAGAAAACTCGGCTATACTCGCTGTTCTCTGAGTGTATACCTGCACGTGTATAAAGGTAAGGATAACGCCCCCATCGCGGATCTGCCGAGCGAGAGTCGATGCACCTTGTCGCCCGCATTGTCGTGCGGTTATTATACACTTAGAAGTTAAAAATGCTGGCGCGAAGCTTTCCACCGATTAGGATCTAATTCCACGCGCGAGGTTACTGTCGAGAAGCTTCGGCTTTTTTTTTTTTTTTTGTGAACAATATTTTCTTAATCAACCGACGCTTAGAGATTAAAACGTGAATTTCACATCAGAGCTAATTATAGTAATTTATCACACGCGGTGTGTGCCTCTTTATCTTTTAATCCTGTTCATCGTCACTTTCGCAACTTTCTATAACGCTGCCGCCGGTTGCGTAAGCTATTATTTATTCGCGGGAAAAATTCGAAAACAATCAATTTTAATCGTCCACATCGATTCATTTTCCCTCCCGATCAACGCGGCTTTTATCGAATTCTCGGGGCTTATTTGTGCAACGCGCAACGTAGACGACGTAGCGTTTATCGGAGAGCTTTATCACAATGGATGCGAACCGTTCGAAGTAGGCTAGATCCCGCTGGCCAAACGCGTATACAAAAACGATTATCTATTTTCGCGTACATGCGCGCACCAATTAAGACTACGATCTACAGATTATCGGAAGAAAAAAAACACGCCCGTTCGAATCAAACCCACATAACGCGTTCGGGGACTTGCTGCAAAATTCTTCGAGTAGCATCCGTCGAGACATTGTACACACACACACACACATGGGCTCTTGGACGAGATTCACGACTCGATCGTCTAGACTCGTGCGACGACTTGCGTAACTCCTCGCGAGTCACGGCGAAGCAGCTCGCATGTAATGTAACGAGCGAGCAAACCCTCCCTATGGCATTAGCGCCGAGAAACCTGCGCTTATCGCGCTCGCGGACTTTTTTTGTCAGGCAGGAGCTGCTGTTCTGCTGTGATTCCTTGCGCAACTGGTCGGTGAGGTTTGCTCGTCTTTTTACTTTTTTTTTTGCCGCTGTTTGATGATGTCGCTTGTTAGGACGGATATCGTCACAGCGGAAAGGTTGGCGTTCCCGAAGCTGAGATTTTGACGCGCGGCTTGATAGCTCCGTTAGAAAACGCTCGAAAGTGCGGTGCAATCGGAGAAATAATTATCGTGGGTGAAAGTACGAAATTATACCTGTAAACGTCATTCCGTTTGATGGATTATCATACACGAACACTGACGGAACCCATACACAAGATTATTGTCTAATCAGAAGTATACTTTCCCAACTTCTTGAAAAATAAACACACGGCACATGTGCCTCCTTGCAAAACACTTCCGACGATCGAGACACACGCCTCGTGTAGTATAAATCAACACCATTAAAGCCCGCACAAAAAGCGAGACATTATATTAACGTTTTTCCTTCGACACTTTTTCCCCGGAGCCGTTCCACTTTAATTGCGCCAGAATCGAATATTATAATTCCGCAGAGAGCGAGTCCGACAAAAAAAAAGAAAAAAAAAAAAAGAACGAGTAATAATAACAAGAAACGAGGAATAGTCGCGACACGCACGCGCTATTAGATTTCCCAAGGAGGCGGCGTTCGCGCCAACGGATCATTATACACGCGCTGTGTGCCTGGGAAATTACCAGCCGCTATATACGTTATACGAAGGCGCACACAGGAGAGAAGTTCGTTCGATGAGGAGAGAGAGAGAGAGAGAGAGAGAGAGAAGTCGCGATTCGCCAGAGATAAGTGCGGAATAACGGGAACACCGACGAGCTTTCCCAGTGAGAGTAGCGCGAGTTTTCGCGAAAGTGGAGCTCTCGCCTTGTGGACGATGACCCCTCCTATGACGGTTGCGAGAGATTCTTTTGTTTCTTACTTTCGTCGATGTGATTGTATCGGAAGGAAGAGCGCGATCTGATCGCCGGTACCGCAAGATTCGATTTGGGCTTTATGAGCTTCGTCCTCTGTATAATTATATGAGTAATGGTTTTCAATTTTTGTTTTCTTAACGAATCCGCTTTTCCCTTGAGCGTTATCCTCTATGTTACGGTTTCACGAACGCTTTACAAGTAATTTTTTGAGCGTAGTGCCTAACGAGGTGAACTTTTTCCCCCCGAAATTAGCATACGCGTCGCGCGCGCGTTATTTCTTTTTTTTTTTTCGTCGTCGTACAGCGTGTCTTGTAACCGTCATGCATAAACATTGGATATTACGAATTGTGCGCGTTATATGGGAGGGAGATGTGACGAAATCGTCTTGGCGCGGATAATTTAGACGTCACCAGTAGGCTCTTTGCGAGTTACATTTACGGGCTTTTCTCTATACTGCAACGTAGCAATTTGTTTGTTCCTTCAATACAGGTTTGACGTTCGTCTCATCAGCCTGTGAGTAGTCGAACAGCTGGGACAATGTATAATTCCGAAGAGCCGCTTATTATTTCGGAGTAAATCTTCCCGCGTATAGTTGCAAAATGAGGAGACACTCACCTGTTGGATGGCCTGGTGGAGAGGAATTCCGTGCTCTCTAAGGGTCTGCTCGGTCAAGGTTGGGGCATGAGCGAGGGCCGATTGGCTCACGCCGCCGCTGCTTCCGGCAACAGCCGGGTTATCACTTCCGGTGCTACCGTTGCTCTCCGCCTCCTCCATGGCCATGGGCTTCACTATGTACTGCTGCCTGCCCATCACCTGCAATTAAGATCGCGATTTCGATAAGTATATACGTGTTGGATACGAGAAGAATAGCTCCGCGCTAATAAGCCATGGCTATTTGAATTTTTGATTTGTATAGTAGACGCTGTTCTAAGAAATTGCCCATACGAAGGGGTACGTATTGGATTAATTTTTTTTTTTTTCCTGCTTAGCAATTAGAGACCGCGACGCGCGCTTGCTTGTGCTTTTTTGCAGCTACGCATGTTTTATTGAAATCGTGTACACGTATAAGCTTTCATAAATTCGAGAAATAAATCACCGGTCATGGCGTTCTATTTTGGGGAGGCATTTTTAAGCGCAGTGGTGTTAATTAGCAGAGCTGTCGAAGGTCGATGTGCGTAATTGTACATACATCCAGTTGGAAAACTCGTTCGTCTTTTTTAAAAGCGGGACTATACATAAAATGCTTCATTGATTACCATCATCGAGCGTGTTTTGAATTAATTCAGAATACAGCAATGTCAACCGGATAAAAAGCTGACGTCGCTGATGCTGCAGTCGAGGATTTTTAAAAAAGTTACGAGACTCTTAGCATCTGTGAGAGTACAAAAAAGTTCTCATCCCGTGTGCATTATTCAATGTGAGCGCATGATCCTGAATAGCCGCTTGATGCTTATGAAATTCAAGCTATACACAGATTCATGACGTATCTCTTGAGAAACGAAGTGGTCGCATGTACAATGACACTTTCTGTTGCGGTTTTACCATACCTTATGCTGTTCAAAGGAGCGATGATTTATTAAGTCAACAGAGTTCAATTTAGTTGTCACTCGGGAACTGTATTAGCGTAACAGCGTGTATACCTTTAATACTTTCTCAATGCCTTCGGCATCTTGCGGAATGATGCACGTAGAACGATACTGCACATACTAATATCCAAAGCTTCTTGCACTATCAAAACACTGGAGAAACGAGTGAAAAAAAAACAAAGCGTTCGCTATTCCAAACACGCATAACTTTCTACTACTATGGACAATCAATCAAGTTTCCAGATCTCGAGCCGCCCCTGCAATTATACTTCCAGCGAACTCTCGGTCACGTCGTGCAGCGCCAGATGCATATTCATAGGCGTCTCGGCAGGAAAAAATACGCCAACTCTTCAGTCAGCCCTTCGATTCGTTATTGCGGTACCTTACGTACACACTCACACGTGTGCACCGCGCGAGTCTATTACTAGGGGTGAAAATTTATGGTTTCCGTCGAGCGTGTGCATAAGAGCCTTTGAAATTGTTCATCGCACCACAGCGGCTGCGTACATGCAGGAAGTGATAAAACGCGCGCGGATGCATCGATTAACTCGTCCCTTAAAGGCTGCTTCTCCGATTTCCAGGTGTAGTGCACACACACACACACAGTGTTGCTGCCGCTTTCTTTCAGCAGCGTCGAGTGGTATTGAATTCGCTTTTTTGCTCGCGTAAGTCGAGTATCTCGTGAAAGTCATCGTTTCGCGTGTCTCTGTGTAAGTTATACATAAAGAAGCTGCGGCGGCGGCGGCGGCGGCGCGAGCCTTTACGGTGGTGCTAATTGGTTTAAGTAATACGCGCGCACGACGCACAATGCGAGCGTCTGTGGAGTAGCGTCGTTCTTTTAAAATCTAATTTTCTACGCTGTTGACCTCCGCTGTGAGTACTCGAGCGTTGATAACTGTCTCGATTTACGGGATTTCAGATGAATTAAGTATATACTTTTTGCAGCTAGATAATAAACATCGTTATAGGATCTAAAGATGGAGAGTTGTTATAATATAAATTATAGCAATGTAGGTTAATCGTCGAGTGATTAATTGTCGCGGGCGCTTTGTCGTTCGTATAATGACGAAATCTGCGCTTCTCCACGATGAGCAGCGAGAATAGACATTCGGTGCAATGCGAAGAAACTGCACACGGACAATATAATCGCAAGACAATAGAGACACGTAATCGAAGTCCGCGAAAGCTGGGGCTGATGCAAGCGAGTCGATCCCAAAAAAGACGTCCGCCGATAATCGCCGAGCGGAGTACAGATAGGAGATAAGAAGCGCGCTGGGAATTGGCTGTTGACGATCTTTTGCCCATCGGAAACAACAAACGCAAGGCCAGCGTCATCGTTGATATATAACTTAATGTATTTCGAATGGCCGATAGCCGCTGCTTTTTCAGCGATCGTAGAAGGTAATCATCGACAATTGCACTTTAGTTTTTTGTTCTGTCTGACGATATCTTTTCATTATCTCAAATGCACTAGGTAGACAGGACGAGCAGAGAAGATTAGCTTTGGAATTTCCAATTAAAAGTATAAAAATCTCCTCTCAGGATTCGCGAATGCGTTATCTCGGTGGACACACATGCAAACGCGTCGCGCGCGAAAATTCGCGTTGCGCAACGATCGGTTTATAAGAGAGCGAAGACGGCGAATTTCGCTGATACTGGAATTTCATTACTGTAACACACTTGCGCGCCGTACGTTATTATGCCGGTGGCTGTCGTTGCGTAATGCGAATCTGCGCGCGCGATGTAGCTCACATGCATATTGTGTGCGCGATGAGAGCGCAAGCTGCAAGTGAGAGATTTGATTCGATTATTCGCGAGCAGAGGTGTGAACTTTGGGCATTGCAGATCGTCTTTTTGTTTGTCGGTTCGTATCTCTGCTGATCATTATCTTGCAAGCTCTGAGATTTGTTCTGATAAGTGCATTTCAAAAATAGAGAGAATATACAGCTTTTCCCTCAATCTTGCAGATTATATACAAAAGTAATGAAGGACAATTATTTTTGAAAATTTGTTATTGCGTATGCTTAGTACCGGCGATTCATATATTTTCAATACGAAAGATTGACACCGTAGAGATAAAGTATATCAATCCAAAGAAATCTTTGACAATCAAATAAAGTGTGCATCGTGACAATAATCAAAAAAATGATCCGGGGTTATCTAAAGAATTCTTAGAATTTCATTTACAGCATATTCAAAAATTCTCACGCATATAGTTGGTAATAAAAATGTAAGTTAAGAAACAGCAAAAGGTTTGTGACAGGATCGACATGAAATACAGCGCTAAGCCTCCCCAATACCAACACGCATGGCATAACACGCTATATAAGATGCAACAGCATATAGCGAGTCGCCTCGTAAAGAAAGATAAACAGCGAGCGCTTCTCATAAAGTCCTCTCCACCTCGAGATTATAGCTTTAGCATAAAAGGCGTTTTTCTATGCTAATGGCGCATCGAGCTACGTCGAAATTCGTGAATGGCATAGACAAAAAGCTGAGGTGCTATACGTCGTCTCTCTCTCTCTCTCTCTCTCTCTCTCTCTTCGCCAAGCCAAGGACGGAGATGATTCAGTCTCGAGTCGAAGGGTAAAACTCGACTCATCTTCCGTGGATTCTGAGTCTTTCGTGAGCCATATCGGATTTTTGCAAAAATTTAATGTGCTCGACGTGGTTTGTCGTTTATCCTGCACGAGTCTCGATGGTTATCATGTCAAAGGCGAAGAGCCACGAGGTCAGAGATGCAAAAAGGACGCACGTGACGAGCAAGGAAGAAAAAAAAATTTAGCGATGAATTATACGATTTGAAATTATTGTCCTTTTCAAAGCGCGTTATACAATGGTAAGTAGAGGAATATTTAGTGAGATTTTGACGATGCCGTCAAATTAATGAGACGTTATAGACCGTATCGAGCACATAGTTAATAGAAACTTGGCAAGAAGGTTGTAATAACTATATTTTGTTAAATTATATATTCACGTGATGTGCATGACTAATTAGAGAATGAGCTTAGCGCGGTAGAAATTTACATATGAAAACATTCTCATGCTTGTCGGCTGAGAAAAGGCTCGTTAGACAAAAGTGTCAACGAATGACTATGTTTGAATTTTGAAATAGTCATTTTTATTTTCATGGTCGTTGACCAATGTGTTCTACATTAAAAACAAAAATTTATCGCCATACAACTTGTAGTTAATGTGTTAATTTTAATCCTATAATGACAGATCCAACGAATTTTTTTCAAATACACGCGCCATAATAATAGCTGGGATTTTTTCGTATAATCTCTCGTGTTTAATGATCCCACAAGAAGCATCGATTAACCCTTTTTTTTCCATTAAAAACACAAAAACTCAAGTCATTGAAAAGCGCGAGCTATACCTAAGCGACTGATTTATGACGCTCTTAAACAAAGTGTGTGTTATTGTCATTTTGATAAGAATTTCTATATAAGACGCTTACTTCTATGATTTATAGGCGCATCAGTATCGTTACTGCTTCGTGAAAGTATTGGAAAGGCACACGATTTCTCACAAACAGTTTTGAAGACGTACACGTTACGTTATAAGTTTATCCCTTTGATGCTCCAAGTTAGAAAGCTGGCATTAAAAGCGAGTGACAAATGAAAACAACGATTTCACACTCCCGTTTACGCGATTCCGGTTTAGTGGAATATTTTCTCAAGCCTCAAAATCCGGCAGAGCCAGTTTTGTCATCAATGGTAAACAGCTTCCCGGATTCAACGCTATCGCATAATTCGTATAAACCCACGAAATCCAATAAATAAATCCATCAAGCGGACACGGGCACCGAAATTTTAATCTCCCTTGGAAACGCTTCGATAATTCATTATCAAGTTATCAATTGTATACCAATGCCCCCGACGACGGCAAGTCCATGTCATGTTTTGAGTCGAGATCAAGCAACACGACTCTCAGCGCGGAAAGCGACACGACGTGTACCTGCAATTTTTCTAGTCGAGCAATCGTTGGAAAACGTCGGGACACCTTTCTCTCCGTGTTCTCGTCGCGGCTAGAGGATCATGTCTTTCCCCCTCACTCTCTTTTGCTGCATCGATGTCGAGTTAGCTCATATCGACCGGAAACAAGGAGAACCCGCATTGACCTCACATTGTATACAAAGCGTGGAGACCAGCCGATATAGTTCACGAGACATACACGAGGCGTTCTCTCCATATCTAACCTCGTTTTCCAGCAAAAGTATGCGCGCGTTCAAATGTTTTAAAGATTTTGACGATGAAACTGTGTTATCGATACAATATTTTGGAACGACCATAAGGAACGAATGATTAATGAAATTATTCCGATCGTGTCGTCACAAAGGAACTTAAACCCGGAAAATAATACAATCGATTCGAAAGCTTGCGAAATGAAGCGCGTCGCGAGCACATCCTCATTCGACACACATGACAGCTGTGCTTAAAAAACAATCGAAGCTAGTCACCGCACTAACCTCATTGACTATGACCTGATATAAACCAGATACTAGTAGCAATCGTATCAATACATCGATCCCGTCGAAAGGATAAATGACGCAAGATCGAAACAGCCGTTCGTCTGGACACGCGAAAAGTCAATTTCCCGAGCAATCTCTAATAACCGGACATTAGCATCGGCGATGGCAAAGACACGCTCGCGGGAGCTGGCAGATTACATTTTCCGCGAGAATGCAATTTCACCGCTCTATGCAGAAGGAGAAACGCAATGACTCCTGGAACGATCGCGCGCGCGCGCGAGTCAAAGTCTCGCCGCTACTGTTCCGTATAGCTACTGAATTTATATACACCTCTCTCTATTTATATATACCTTCTCTTTCGAACGTTTGGATGGCGTATGATGAACGTTTCATTCTCTGCGCATATGGCCACTTGAATTTTTAGAAATGTTAACGAAGGCGTCCTTGATTTCACTACTGGATTTAGGTATAATTAGACTCGCGTTCCCGCGAGTTTCTCTCACGATTCCTCGGCTGATTGTAGAGAGAATCGCGTTTAATTATATTTACATTACAACAGAAACCAGATGTTCCTTTGTCGCTAAAGACGATTTGATGAAGAGTGATTGCGCGCGGCTCTGAACTCGACGGGCAAAAGCCATATTTCGCTCGGATTTTTCGCTGCGATTGCGACGCTGCGTATGGATGATCACAATTGATAAACGTCGCCGCGTGAAAGTTTCCCGCAGTGTGTCCGTTATGAAAGCCTGTATCATAGTCCTTGCTTATGTTTATTAATTGATTGTTTAACCGACCCTGAAAGTTAATAGCTGAAGCTTTTTGCTGCTCGATCATGATCCGGCACAAACAAAAATATCGAAGCTCATTACGAAGTACAACGTAGACGCAATAACTCATCAAACTGCGCCTATAACGACATTTCGAAACGGCGAGCGTTATGAAAGAAAACAAGCGCCGAAAAAAGAGCGCAACAAAAATATACGAGAGAGCATATACAGGAACGAGTTCGTTATCGCGAAGCAAAGCACAGTAGAAGAAAAAAAAAAACCTCCGAGTAATGATCGGGAACACTCGCAAAAAGCGTCCGGATTGACACTTTGATCGATCGCGCATAGGTCTATATGCAAATCAACGAAGAAACGTCACCGACGCATCAAAGCTCGTCTTTTCCTCACCGCACACACAGCCTAATCACGGCTATGCCTACAACAACAATAAGAACGATCTAAAAATACACTCGCTCGAGCTGTCCCGAAGTTCTCTGTGGTATAATGCCTTCAAAATGTTTGAAGTTATAATAACGTCCTTGGGAAGGTGATCTCATACTTTCACCTCCTTGCACTTTAATTTTTCTTGTATATGTACATGGATTTACCGCGGAGCGAATTGGAATCCTAGAGAAGAGACGGTTTCTTCAGAGAGCCGCTAATTGCGAGCTCGCGGTGTCAACCGTAATTACATGCGCACATCTACACCTGCATTTACGCGCTCGAGCGAGGGGGAAAGACTGGACACTCTCGAGGTTATAACGAATCAAGGTAGTTGATAGAAACGCATCGGAATGGCCGTATTATACAGGCGCCGAGAGAGAGAGAGCTCTGTGTACTCATCAGGAATCGATGCTCATACGCGTGCTTTTATTGGATCGGATGATGATGAAGCTTATGCTAATTTTTATCGTTACAGTAATACACTTTGTATAATTTATGTTATGGAGTCATCGCGGTGTGCATAGGAAAAACGTTAACTGAAATATTCTCAAGTAAACACGACAAATCGAACAATTTCGAAAAGAAAGCCGAGCGTTCTCGAAAATTCAGTGTTTTTCCCGCTCGCCAGCAGAGCTCCACTTTAAATTTGCATGTAGACAAGCAGACGATGAGTCGACTCCTGCGCGAGCCAACCTCGACTCGAAAGTCCATAGAGAATCGCGCTCGACAACAAAGTCGAAAAGAAGAAGAAGAAAAAAAAACGAGTTTTCTCAAAGCTCGAGCTCGAAACCTCTCCTCAGAAGCATTCCAAACGCGCTCGCGCGCATTACGCATTCGGGCGCACGTTTCCGCGAGCGAGAGCGAGCGGCGACCTCCGACCCCGAAAAAAAACACGCGAACGCGTACGTATAAGTATACCCTCAACTCGCTCTCTTGGATAATTTGCAATTTATGAGTCTACCTCGTGTGTGTGTGTGTGTGTGTGTGTGTGTGTGTGTGTGTATGCACGTCGTCGGCAACGTGTAAAACGCTACGGGAATACCGAGCGTATATAGAGGGCGTGTAAGCGAGTTTATGCTGTTGCCGAGTGAGAGCGATTAGGCGCTTTAATATGCGTGCGGAAGTGGAATGGAAAAGGTCGACTGCGGACGGTTTGTAATTTGCCGGTGTGTGCGAGTATACGGTAGTTGCAGTTTGTAATATACGTGCGCTGGGCGGCGTTCTTTTTAGAATTGAATAAATATTTCACGCAGTTTTATCAACGCGCTTGGACTCGATGCTTTGTTTTCGCATTCGCGAGACTGAGATATCGAAGGTATGTTGCCAATCGTCGTTGAAAAATTGATTCAAAATGCACTGCCAAAAGGCTCGTCGTCGTGTAGCATCTCTTCCGAGTAAAGCTGCGCACTTGAGTACAGATCGCGGGCCGCGATGCGGCGGAGGCGCGAAAAAGCAGGAATTCACACGTGAGAGAGAGAGAGAGAGAGAGAGTAGTATAGTCTTCTGGCAACCTGTGAGAGAGAATCGCCGCGCGCGCACGATAGCCATCGGACGGACGGACGGACAGCAGCAGTGGAAGGTGCAAAAGCTGCTGCGGCGATGGAAGGATCCCGATTTCGATTTGCACGCCGGCCTGACGTGGCATGGGAAACTCTCGCGCGTGAGATGGAGCTTTGCTCGCTTATGTACCTATGTACGAGTGTGCAGAGCTCGTGTTTATACAATGCCGGAATCGGTTGAGTTTTTCTCAGGCCGACTTTCATCGCTGTACGATGTTTGTTTGCGATGACCCGATTATATATACCGCCAGCGTTTCTTATCTCTTTGCGTTTTTCGAATGAATGTTTATGTGTCATATTGTGTACTTTGCCCGTTTGTTGAATTACTTAATTGCAGACTGTATAAGGAAAAACGGCGATCGGCACATTTAAATGTAATGAGCTGCACGCGTGGTGTTTGAAAAAAAAAAAAATATTCGAAAATGTTGTGCACTTTGGAAGCTCTCGTTCACTGCGGAATGAATGTATCGTCGAATTGCCTTTATCTCGTTAAATCGCGTGTAGATATAAAGAAAAAATAATTGCAATTTATCGCAGCAGATGGAGCATTGTCGAGCCTATCGATTACAGAATCTCGTAATAGCGATTCAAATGCGATGCGCGAAGTGATTGATAGTCGAGCGCGATAAGCTTGGAAGGAAGCTAACTCGACGATGAAATTTGGTGGCAGTAACGGATGTAAATTGCAAAAAATACTTGGGATTTTAAAAATAGCCGCGACCTGTTCCAAGAGTGTGTCCCGGCCAGATTTCTATCGCGATTAAAATTAGTGCTGCGATCTGTGATTGTGAGACTCGAGTGCCGGTTTTTCTGCGAAACGGAGCTTGAAAGATGTACAATATAAAACAGTCTGATTGACGTAGAAAAGATGAATAAATCATCTTTGCATGAAGAATTTTACGATCTTTCTTTGGCGCGCGATATACTGCTGAGCTGTGTGTTGAGAAAAATTGTTTTTGTTCTGCAGCACTTTGAAAATCGTTTATAGCATTCTAAACATACAGTCATCAACTCGTTTCCAGTATAAAAACACATGCGCTAGTTAGTCGCAAAAAAAAAACTCATAAATAAACACAAATCGTGCAGAACATATGCTGCAAGCAAACATTAGAGAGTAATGCAGCTCGCTAATTTTTATCTGCTTCATACTTACTTTCTAATATTACAACCGACAAAGCGCTAAGCAACAAATACTATCAACCACAACATCGGTATGCAAAATGACTTTCAATCCTCTAAAGCAATGAGCCTCGCGAAAAAAGCCGCACAACGAGGCGGCCAAACAAGCCATCCAATTCGCGACCGCCTCATCCGCCATATAAGTCGCGTACACGTGTTTCGGTGCCGTGGACCCGAGAGAGAGAGAGAGAGAGAGCATTTGCGGCGAGAACGACCTTCCGAGGGCGCGACGCTCCGCCTCCGTCGGATCGAAAACCGAGCCGAACTTTCAAACAATGGCAGCAGTTAGCGCGCGCTCACGCAATGGTGACTGCCGGTGACAATATCTTTTTTTTCTTCCTCTCTTTTTTTCATAATACAAAGTATATAGTTTTCAGCCTTAACGGAGCGAAATTTTGCAACGACGTCGCTGAGGAGAAGAACGTAGCTCAGCTCGACGATAGCATAGCGTATCGCAAGGAGTAATGATCGGTGGTTTTGATGAGGTAATCTGTGCTGTAGTTCGACGTTAGATAATGTTATGCTGCGTGGAACAGCGAGAGTATACATCATAATGTTCCTGTTCGCGTTGGAATTTTTCAGATTCTTATCGGAGCTTGAAAAATGGTTTTCGCGTGATGCTTATTCTTGTTTTTTTTTTTTTTTTTTTTTTAATTAAAAAAAAAAGTTATTACTATGTTACACCTGCGCAGTGACTACCAACGCAGACGACATAAAGATACACTTTAAAGGCCCACCGTAAAGAGACAAACAAGAAAAGCCATAACGATCCTGTCTCTACCCTATACGCTCCGTACGGAGCCCGTATTCATCCAAACCACAAAGAGCGCGATAACAATCAGCGTATGACAGTGAGGCCGTTAAGAGAGCACGAATCCAGACCTCAATCCTCAATCCTCGTCCGTGTCATAAACACACACGCATATAAAGCATTTCACAACGCGTGCGCGAAAACGAGACCAAACGCTCGATTCGCGCCGCAATTAAACTCGATAATATTCTCGAAGCTTCGAAGGTATCCGCGAGAGAAAAAAATTACCTGGACGCTCAAAGGGACTGTACGCGATCAAAGCCGGTCGTCGCGCGCTCACGCAAGAGAGATTTCGCGAAGGAAGGAGCGCTGCATACGAAATGCACGCACGAGGGCTGTCCTTAATTTATATCGGCTGCTGTTGAAGGTACACGAGGTGCGCGTGTGTGTGTGCGCGCGCGCGCGCACGTGCACTTATACCGCATCGCATCACAGGCCCCCGACGATGCGCGCCGGAGAGAGAAAGAGGAGAGAAAAAGCCGCGGCGGCGAGTTCGAGTTCTTTTGGAGCGATGCCGAGAGAGGGAGAGACGTGACTCGTTTGCCTCATCGAGGAAAGTTCGCGGGTATATTATATGGGAGGTATGCGGCGTGCCGAAGGTGGATCGAGCTCGCGCGATTTCCTGTTATACTTCTCGAGAAAGAGAGAGAGAGAGAGAGCGTGGTGATTTCGGAGAGATGTTGTTTGCTTGCACGCGCGGCGCGACCTTCGTTTAATTATCTGATGCGAAAATATTTCGTGAAACGAGTTCGACGCGAGGGGACTCGTCTCTGTGAGTATATTTTTGCTTTTTGAAATTGCGAAATCGCGGTGCGAATCGAGCGGAAGAAATTTATTGCAGGAAAAAGAACGCGCGGGGACGCGTATGAAAATTATGATATACCTAAGTGAGATTTCAAGTTTTTACACAATGTCAACTTCTTGACCCATCGACGTACCCATTAATTATTCAGCGGCTTATGTAACCTCCCGCGAGAGACTTCAATCGTCGCATCAAAAGCGTCGCTCAAGTACACACATACACTATAGGCGCTCTCGATCTAAAAATAATTCAGATTCATAATTCCTGCAGAGAGTTTTATACGCGCGCGAAGAGCTTTCGAACCATCCTGTAGCGCTCGATCGGCAAAAAATCGAAAACTATTTTAACGCTTCAAAAAAGAAAAAAAAAACATAGTTTAGCATTCGCAATTTATGAATGTGGAACGAGCGACACGTTTATCTGAAGAAAAAAATAAAATAAAAGCAAGAAAGCAGACTCGGCGAGCTGTCAAGCTCGAGTATCCTGGATTTCAACCCACTTTTCACTCTACAGTGCCTGAAATTCCGCGATACTGGCTTAGAAAAATCCGTTACGAATGCCGTTAAAAGAGTCGCGAAGCTCTATAGGCAGAGCCAACGCTCGGCGGTCTGTGCCAGCCCTCTTGGCGAATTTATAGCGTACGGCAGTGGACTGATTTTTTTGCAAATGGCAAAAGAACATTTTTATACAGGCGATTTAAAAAGTAACGGATCGAAAAATGCGAACAGCGCTATGTTAATGATAACGGATTCTGTTGGACTGACGATTTATCACCTTATCTCTAGTATTTATCTATAATTTCTATTTATTCCGCTTGACTTATCAATTAATGCTGTCACTGTAAATTTTTTTCGCGTACGATCCTCGCGTTATCGGTTAATAAAATGAAAGCGTTTGCGGAAGGGCTTGAATAATATTATTTGAAATTTCTCCTTTGAAAAGTGAAACTTGAAAACCATCAAACGATAAAAGCGCCTTGTATATAGGCCGACGTAAATCTTTTTTCGATACGAGTCTATTTGTTCAAGATACCTCCTAAGCAATCGTGTCAAAATCAACAGGTGTTTGAGACGCGTGTGGTACAACTCGACACAGCACTTCTTGTACGATTCGACTACAGAGAGTCGTTATAGTTACCGAAATGTATAAATGTAATTATTTTAGAAACTAAAAGAAAAGCAGGAAGCCGCGATTATTTATTACGCGAACGACTTATAAATCGCTTTATAATCTCTATACCTATCAGATATAAATTAATCGTGTATCTAAGAAATATCTAAACGCTATCGAGCTATTTTCCAAACGCGTTATATCGAAGTTACAAAAAATACTTGGCCGCTCGCACTCGAGATTACTTTTAAACGACTTCCAAGCTTAATTGCAAAAAAGATCATTAGCCGTGATGAAGGCGCGGTGTTGTATCGCGCCGAAATCTCAAAGCAGTCGTAATGCGACTTTCACATATTTTTCGGAGGCACTCCGGAATTCCTCGCTCCGAAGCTCCGAAAATTCGCTTCGTTTAACGAACGAACAAAGAGAACGTTTAAAGTCGGCAGGTGTTCCTCGTCGGCTAATAACAATATACGCATATATAATACGAGTCGAATTTATCGAAAACACGCTATATAACAGCCTCAGCGCTGAGTGTACACATCCACAAAGAGAGTGCTCGCTCGCGGAGCCCTTGCAGTGGCAACAAAACGAAAAGTCGTCTCTGTAGGTAGACACCGTATACAGGCATGTATAATACGGAAGCGGGAGCTCTTCCCGCATTTTCGGCGTATAGAGGGTATACTCGTATAGCATAGAATAGAGCATGCACAAAACTCACTTTGTTCTGCAGCGCGTCGATGAGCACGTAAACGAGCAGCGTAATTTCCTCCTCGTCGCTGCCGAGCGCGTTGCCCTGTAGACCGGCCGTGGCCACGTAGAGGGCCACCAGGTGCGTCGGTCCCATCGCTGCGCCGGTCACTTGCATCCTGTTGCCTTTATGTGGCTCTACTGTGTATCTTTCTCTCCTTCGAGATTAATCGATCACACTTTATACGTAAGGACGCGGAGCACCACGATGAGATCCCTGTGTATATTCATACGCTTACAACTCTCGCACTTGTCACACCTGTAGCACACTGTACGATTCAGAATGGAACGATCCTGATTCGTTTTAGCTTCGCTCTTCGTTCCCAGTCGTCCTCATTCTCCGAAGCTTAACACGGAGTGTATTACGCGTAACACAGGTAAGCGGCGGCGCATCTATACCTGCCAGGTGAAACTCGGCGCTCGCGACTTTGAGGTTATGATCATCCTGTTGCAAGACACAGAGAGAGAGAGAGAGAGAGCTCGTCCGCACTGCTGAGCTCTTCCACGAAAGACGAGTAAACGAGTCGATCCCAGGGGATGAGTTCTCGGATCCTCGGCTTGCTCGCTTTAAACAAAGTCTCCCCCGCGACGACGTAAACAGACGGACACTCGCGCTACGACTGCACGCACACGGTGGAAAAACGCTGCACGCGCAGGTATTACAGTTCCAACGTGAGAAAGACGGAGAGAGAGAGAGAGAGAGAGATAGATAGATAGACGAAGAGAAAGAGGAGGGGAGGGGGGACCGGCGCGTTCTCCTCGCTCTCTGTGCTCACCTGGCGACTGCGCAGCGCCGACTGTTCGTCGTATAGGTGCCTCGGCGCTACGTGTGTTTCTCCTCCTTCCTTCTTCCTCGAGAGAGAGAGAGAGAGAGAGAGAAGCAACGTGTACGTATACACACGCATAGGTATATACGTACACGCGAATACACAGTGTGCCCTCTCTCGCTTTTACCTGGCACGGCGGCGCTGTACACAGTCTCGCTCGCTCTCACCTGTTGGAGCGTTGTGTGCTGCTTCCATCTCTGTCTCTCTCCCGGGTAAAATGGTCGCCGAGTCGAGTTCCATGTCTTCTCTCTCTCTCTCTCTCTCTCTCTCTCTCTCTCTCGTCGTCTTTTTCTCTCTTTCCTCGTATACCGCGCGTCGCTCCGGTTTTTTCGGCGCCGAGAGAGATAATGTACGCCGCACGTGAGAGGGTGCATACATATACGCGCCGGTGAGCGCTGCTTTTTATATAGGTTATAACCGAGCTTTGATTATTTATTTATTTTTTTTTTCCAGAGCCGGCAACAAGTGGACATCGGTATATACTCGTGCACGAGAATTCGGATATGCTATATACGGGGTCGTTGCTGCGTCGGAGAGCGGATTCTAAGCACAGGTAAAGCTGTGTATACAGATATATCAGTGAGTCGGTGGTGGTGAGCAGGCCCGAAGAAGGGAAAGGCTCGTCGGCCTGTATTGCTGCAGAGGAGGAGAGCGAGAGAGAGAGAGAGAGAGATAGGCCTCGGAACGGCTCTTGGAAACACGGCGCCCGTAGGCTGCTGAGAGCTTACATTATACGATTCTCTCTGCGGTCTTGGCTGGCTCATTAGATTTTGTCTTCCTGATTCATCCGCTCGCTGCAGGTAGCTCAGCCTGCGGAACTCTCTGCGATACATATCCGTTTCTTCCGATTTTTCCCGACCGTTTGATAAACGAATATCGGCGTTTAATATCGGCCGCGAATAAGATCCGAGGTTAAAATTATCAAAGCTCCATACGATACTATAACAGCGAGTTTTCCATCAATGCACACATTACTTACGCATACACACTCGGCAGTGCATCGTCGGAGGGCAATTTCCTTCTTGCTCTCGCTTTGCTTTGCTTTCTCTTTCTCGTCGAGCGGCAACGCCGGTCTCGCTCTACCTGTTTCCATCCTGTCGTCGTCGTCGTTCCGCGGCCTTTTCTGTCTTATGTAAGCTGTGTGTGTGTGTGTGTGTGTGTGTATACACTGCTGCGCATCGCTGTATACCCGTACTAATGCATATATAACGAAGGAAGAGAAGCTATACTTCGGAGATTCCGAAAGGGACTTTATCCTCGGATTATACCAGAGCTATATCTCGGCTTTTTATTCTTTGGTTTACGGTGATGAATGACTGGCTCGGCTTGGAATTTCGGACGATCGTAAAGAAAACAACGTTTATTATCGTGTGCTTATAACATTAGAAAAAAATAAGAAAAATTCACCGAACGATTATTACATTAATTTTCGTATCCCCAGCCTACTCCGTTAATCGGTTCAGCGTATCTCCTCGAAATCGAAAACAAAGCCTATCCCGCGATAAAAATCTCTCTCCCGTCCCGACTATTTACCTTCGCTTCTAACTCCTCTATACGCGATCGTTATCCGCACCGAAGACGCTCTTCCCTCACTGCCCCGGTTCCATCCTCCTCCTCCGATTTCGTCGTCCCTTTCCAGCATCCAAGAGACAGTCCTCTCGCTTTTTTTCACGCTGTGCGCTGCTCTCTCTCTCTCTCTCTCTCTCTCTCGGTCTACACTTCGATCTCCGCCGAGAATTTATCGGGACGTTCACCTCTGCCTTGCGCTCGCGGCCTAGAGACCGCACGTATTTATTTTTGTTTTTCTCTTCCTCGAGACTTTTCAGGAAGAGAGTCGCGTTGTCGCCTCGTACAGAGGGTTCGATGAATCATCCTCGCGTTTTTTTCGCTATTCTATAATCGCCACTCGCGGATGAAAAAGTAATAATAAATCATAAGTCTTTTTCTCGACTCGCGCGCGCTCGATAAGAAACTATATATTGAGCGAAATTTATTCGCGCGATAAAGATTACGTCGGAGCTTCGCAAAAAAGTGGCGGGACGTTGAGCAAAAAAAAAAAAAAAAAAAAACACAGCGGCACTTTGCATCGCGTCGCGTCCTCGCTTCGAGATTTCTTTTTTCTCGGCTCTAAAAGCCTGTATACGAGAGCCACGTGTCTCGCACAATACACACACACACGAGTCGTTCGCCTAATATTAATGCGATCGATGCGCTAATTGACAATTAAACCTAATTAGCCGCTTATTCCAGTACAGTACAGTACAGCGTTTAATGAATCCACGGAAACGGGATACAAGCGCGCGTGTAGCGTTGCGCACAGGGGAAGAAGAGCTAATTGGACTTTTTCTTTCGGAAATTGAAGCGTTTGCCTTACGAGAAGTCAATTATATTTTAATTGGGGATGTTCTCGACACTTTTTTTTTAACGATATACACCCCACTGATGCGGAATTGATGAATTTTTAATCGACCGCAAGATCCATTGCTCGGATGGGTAATTCTCGAAAAAGCGTAATCTCCTGTTATCAAAAAGGCATTACGACAGCGCGTATACACGAGTGTCCCATCGCATTACGATTTCGATCGTCATAGAAACATTCGATATTGCATATCGATCGCGTCCAAACTCACTCGTTATATGCGAGAGATCGTTGCGTAACCGCGTATATACGCAAGGATTCCCATACACACTCGTTAGGAATATGCGTGCGCGCGGTAACCGGTTTTTCGCGCGCGAGAGAGCGAGCCTTGGACCGCCGGCAGCTTCTAATAATCCAATTTGGCTCCTGCTCTCTCTCTCTCTCTCTCGCGAGCGCGCGAAATTTGCACGTTTTCGAGAGTGACTGGCGGATTTTTTATCCGATGACCAATGTCCGGGAGCGAGCGTTTTGCGTGAAAAAAAAAAAAACGGCGCGATTGAGTGCGTGCATTTTTTCTCCGCTTCTGATTAATTCGAATATCTAAATCGACGAATCCTTTCGGATATCTTTAGAAATCTCAGCTTTCTAAACAAGCCCGTTGCGCAATTTTCAATTTAGCGCTAAATATTATTGTGCATACTAAAACAGTCGTTATTCCAGCTTTAAAAGAGTCTATTATAACATTGGCCAACTCGATCGGCGCGATCGTTATGCAAAGTGCCTAAGAAGCTTTTCGAGCGTGTGCTCGGCTGATATAGGCAAAAATCAGCAGAATAAAGTCTCAAAAGCACTATACAAAGCGTCGCGTTCCCATAGCCATAAACAGGCGGGTATAGGTGCTCGCAAATATCTCCGCAAAAAGCTCTTATGTACGACACGAAGCGCAGCGGAGAGAGAAAGATAAGTAGGAAGGATAAAGGAAAGCCAATTGGACACGCAACGTAAACTACTGTAAGCGTCGAATGGCTCGTAGAGAGTGAGTCTCTCTCTCTCTCTCTCTTTCTCGGTGTTTTAATTAATAAGCGATTACCCTCCCGAGGCAAACAAGCTCACCGAGCAGACAAATGGCGCGAGCTCGTGTAAAATGGAAAGAGCGAGACGCGGTTAACATCCGACGGTTCGTTACACGCTACGGCTACAGTAGTGCACGGAGGATTCCTCGTTTGTTCCGCACGGCGGCGATCCTCTACTTCTTCTTCGGTCTATACACGTGTGCATCCACTGCTCAGGATAGAGAAGAGAGAATAGCGCGAGCTCTGCTCCTTTTTACGAGCGTGCGAGGAGCTGTATACGGGTACCGTTAGCCGTACGGTGAACCGAGTCTTTTCTGGAATCGTCACTCTCCTGCTGCTCTCTCTCTCTCTCTCTCGAGCCTCCTTCGGACGCATGACGAGCTTTTTACGATAACTCCGTTATCTCCTAGTCGTTCAACCCTCCGTAACCCTCGTGCACACCTGCGCGCATCTCTCTCTCTCTCGCTTACGCGAGTATGTATACAATATAGAAGCGCTCGTGACCTTGGGTATTGACGTGCGTGGACACGTCGACGCCGAGGGAAAGAAATGCTCGTATATACGCACTTGGCACCTGAAGCAACGTCGGCTAATTTCGCGCTTCCTGCCTTCCCGGAACTCCGAAAGCGCGAGTTGCGTCACCTGTGTTTATCTCTCTCTCTTTTTTCGCCTGCGATCCTCTCCTGCATCGCGAATCGACCCGAGCTATACCGAGCTGCCGTGTAATTGTTTAGCGTTATGGATTTCGCGGAAATCGGCTGATACGAGATCGACTCCTCTTTTTTATTCCAAAGTCGTAAAAACGACGACAGGCAGTTTTTTCGTCGATCGTTCGCTCGGTGCAAAACAGCCGATATAGGCGTAATTTCACGAGTCCTATGCAAATACTAACGCAAAAGTCACTATCCTCGCGAATAACATCTCCCGACACGAGACGTTTGAGAGATTCGCAGACGGTATAGGAGAGAGAGAGAGAAAAAAAAAAAAGTTTCGAGGCCATACGAGTCGAGCGGTAAACACCTCCAGCGGAGACGCGACTCTCGTCGTCGAAAAAGGAAGGACGGGAAGTTTTTGCCGCGCAAACTTGAACTTGACTCCCGGTCTCTCAAAAAATCATCTCTATCACTCTCTCTCTCTCTCTCTCTCTCTCTCTCTTCGAAAGAAAAGCGTTTCATCCACCCTATCCACATGCGCGTCAGAATTTCCCGGCTTGTGAAAGGACTCTCTCGCGCGGCAGCTTTTTAGACGTATAGCTGTGTGTACGTGTACGGAGTCGAGAGGGGATCTCACCGAGAAGAAATCTCGTCAGAGAGGAGAGTTTCCGCGGCGGCGATTGGACGGCCACCTGTTGCTTCGGGCGCAAGGATTGGACGGAGCCGCCGGCCCGTAACGGACTCGAGCAAGTGCGCACCTCCACGACGCAGAGAGAGAGAGAGAGAGACTCGGAGATCGAGAATGATCGACGGGATGCTGTGCGCGCGCGCGCGAGAGAGAGAGAGAGAGAACCGAGGGATATATCTGAGAAACGTGAGGCGTTCGGCTTTGGATTTTAGAAAATTCATCAAGATATCGATCGTGATAGCGCATTGTATCGGAGAGTACGATTGTAATTAAAGGTATAGCTCGATTGAGATTTCAAATTAATAATTACTCATCGATTTTCATATTTTTCAAAGTAGGCAAAAAACACTCGCGCGGGAGAATAATAAAATACGCATAAAAGAAAGCAAGACGCAAAAGAGAGAGTCAAGAGCGCGCGATCCTTCGGCAAGAGCTTACGGTACATCTCGCCATTCACGGCGCTGATTTAGCTCTCTCTCTCTCTCTCTCTCTCTCTTTCGCGCGCAGCCGACAAAAAGCCCTTCTCTCTATTTTCTGCTCTCGCTCGAGGATCCTGCGATGCTCTCCAAGAGCGAATAGATTCTCGCGATTCTCTCTCTAGTGTTCTTCTGCGTCTATCGCTTCCGGCAGATCATCCTATAACGTTGTTCGAATCGATGTTTCTTCGAAAACTTCGTTCTCTCCTACGTGTATACACATACACGCGCGCGTGCGTATATGTAAAGCGCGGAACTTCCGGCAACACTGGCGAGTATATGCACTTGCGCAGCCGTATACGCTCGCGAGCACACCTTCCAAGCCGAGAGAGAGAGAGGTTGTACTTCCGCGTTCGCTCGATCGTCGCACGCTGATACACCGGAGGAATCTTGTCCCTCTCTCTCCGGTATACCGGCGACTTTTTTCACCGCTTATATAGGTTTATACGAATGTGCGATTTTTTTCCTTGGAAGAGGATATTTTGTGTGTACGTAATGTTTAGTATATATACCGTTAGGAGATCGAGGAACTTTGATATATATATACATACGTATATATAGGGGTATGATAAAAAAAGAGCGCGCAGACACGAACAAAGGGAGAATCGCAGAAGCTATATATGGGAGCTGAATAGAATGTTACGAGAAAGTTGGCAGATAGCTGATAAAAAGTCGACTACCGCGCTGCGATGTACAGTTAACGGGGCAATAACGTGCGTTTAATCGATAAAGACGTTCGGACGAGCTGCATCTCTGCTATAGAGAAATATATAATTTCCTCCTATAAACGCAACAGACAACAATAACCGCACGCGATCTCTACCGTTTCCGCGTCCATGAGCTTCCTTCTCGGCTATCTCTCTGAACATACATATAAGCTATATATATATATATATATATATGTGCAGTATTATACTCGCGCGAGCGGCCGAGCGGTGAAATGGAGTCGTCTCCGGAACGCGATTCGTCACGGGGACTCGAGCCACCGAGCTTCTCCTTCTTTCACTTCTATCTCATCCGTGTGCCCAGCTCGAGACACGCGTATATCCAAGCCATTGTGCGCAGCGGTGAGGTGGTCCAGAGAATCATGTACAACCGCTGCGTTGGAATGCAGTGGATTGTTCGAGATATCGGAATATATAAGAGAGCTTTACGTTTCAATTTCCGAGAGATCGATGCTTCGATTATTACTTTCCGAACAAAATTATCTTGCTCAGGATCTACAGCTATACTATATAATAACTCAAATAAATCGCCCTGGTATCCCATATGCCTATAGGCATTTCATATTCCTGATGAAAAACCACGTTTCCATAAGCCCGAGAATGTGGAAGCCGCGTACTTGCGAAATGTCGCCTGTCGTTACACCAGCGGCCGTCTAATAAAGTTGACAACGATTGACTTTTCGTAACTCGTCGATGTAATTGTCGTAAATATCTGGAGCATCGCGTAACCTCGTCGAAAATCAGGTTCCTCGTGTACATACTACGCATCGGCGTGTGAGTCATCGATCATTAAGGGTAATCATCTATTCCCGTCTCCTTGAGAAATTCCACTGGATCATAAGCGACTTCCTCGGCCTATGGCTCGCGATCTTAATGCTCCGCGTGCGTGCGCGTGTGTGTATTTTACGTAAGCGCACGAAAAATGAAACGAGGGTTTAAAAATCCATGCGCGCTTTCACGAAGTATGTGTGTGTGTGTGTGTGTGTGTGTGTATATATCGACGCGTCCCGGTATAATATACAGGTGTGCCGATGGATCGAGAAAACGATCTCGATTGACACGCGACGCTTTTTAATTTTTTTGCGAAAGTACACGTAACAAGGCAGCGAATCTCGAGCTTTGTGGGAACGCTCGGGTATAATCTGAAAAGTGAATTATCTTCCGCGTGCGATCGTTCGAAATCTCTACGATGCATCGCGGCGGCTTATTAACAGCCGAGGCGTAATATAAGCTTTATACGATGATGGTTTAGCTATCCCAGAGGAGAACGGACGTAAATTCGGAGGAACGCGAGGGGCTTTATTTTTCTAATTTAGACGCATCGCGGAAGGGGGCAGCTCATCATCTGCATGCGCGCCTTAATTTCCTCCTTATGTACTCTATTATGATGCAGCCCGCGCTCGGTTCTCAACGCGTATCGTAAATAATTCGTAAAGGATAGAGCTCAGCCCAATCTAATAATTCATTTGCGAAATCCCGCGCGCGCGCGCAACAATATCCTTTTAACGGTAAACTCGGCACACATATACATACACAGCGTCCTCTCTTTCTCTCTCTCTCTCTCAGCTTTTACGGGGCTACTCCGTTCGATTATTTACCAACCTTCTTTATGCTCGCGGCCGTAAAATATTCCGTCCGATCCTACCGAAGTACGAAACTAAAACAGAATCTCGCCCGACTTTCCCCCGCAGTACAGCGTAGTGTATATATATATATATATATACATAACAGTCCGTGTGCAGTGCGCGCAGAGGCGAAGCTCGCGACAGGTGCCTATGGGCCGACATTACGTAGGAATGCCATATCGTGAACAGTTATAAGGAATATAGAGGCAGCTTCGCCATTCATTTCTCTCTCTCTCTCTCTCTCTCTCTCTCTCTCTCTCTCTCTCTCTCTTGCGCACCGCGAGCGTATATACACCGCAAAGCTATACACTGACTCGCTCCATCGGAGACATTATTTATTTTCTAGCTGTATCTATTTTTCGCATACACGCGCTTACACGCTGCTGTAGGTCAGTGAGCTATTTCAGCGCGATGGTATAGCGATGCGCGCGAGGAAAAATAAACGCATGGCGACTTACGTAAAATCCTATACATGTAACGAATCCAGCCAAATCGCGGCGAACGTAACGCGCGAAAGCGTAATACAAGAGCACTCGCGCGATTGATAATTTTGCTTTATGCGCTTTCCCCCCCCCCCCCCCTCTTACGTCACGTGTATACGTTTTAATTACATTCGTCGCGATTTTTGCTAGCTTCGAGTGTTGTGTAATTTATTCCGCGAGCTGTTACGATTTGTATTTCTTGTCAAACTCGTCGTTCGAGTGACGAGGAGCGATTAATTAATAACTTTTCAGCTATCCTCCGGCCCGAAAAGTTTATAGAGTAAAGAAAAAAAAAAACATAATGTACACGCCGCACCTGTCGGACGGCGTCCGCATCTGTTTTCCGCTTGGAAGCCTATAATACCCCCTGAAATTTGGCCACAGACGATGGCTCGAAGACGCGAGCGGTCGACCCTTCGTAAATTCGTGTATATAATCAACGGCAAAGTGCAGAGTCTTGCGTTTCCTTTAGAACGATTCCCTCGGCGTTTTTTGCCCTTTAACGCTTTACACTGTTGTCGGTTGCGTTTTACCTTCGAGAATTAGCGTAAACACAAAACTGAAAATATTTGAAGAAAAAGGCAGACTCGGATAAAGATCCCCACCCTCGAAACTCACTGGGGAACGGAAATAATGGCGTTTTCACACACAACCCCTGATTTCCGACGACACCTGTCTCGAAGTCACACACACACACACACACACACACACGATCTCCATTCACTATGACTATCGGAGCGTCCCGGTTCCTTCGAACTCGCTCACCGTGACAACGACTCGCGCACGCGATTTTACGAATATGCATAATGCACTGTACACACACACACGCGCGCGTGAAAGTCGATTGCGACCGCGTACTTTTCAACGCGGAAATCCTTTTTTTTTTTGCGCGTCTTTGTATACTATACGCGTGTTATTAGAATATATGGTATATGTACGCAATTCGAGGCGCGTTATTATATATGTTGATTTAGTCGGCGCTAAGAAAATGCTCGCGCCGGAGGGCTATTGTTTGACGAAAGCCATCGGGCTATTAGCATTTAGAGTTACGGTGAGCTATTATGTATATGTGTGCCGTTGTGTCACGCTTTCGTGAGTATATTATCATCGTCGACGTAACGACGAATTTATATATATATAACGTGGAAAAAAGCTCGTGTGATTGAATTTGGGGTGGGACACGACTATCCGAGTATATTCAGTTATATAGGCTCTGTGGCGCGCGATGAATAAAATTACACTCGGCTACACAGCTCGCGTTGAATTTTACGAGGCATAACTTAGCGCACGCGCGAATTAGAATCGCTTCTTAAAAACGTCTTCTTGTGCATAGGTATATACATTCTATTACCGAGTCGTCGCGGCTGTACCGAGGCATTCCCGGTGTGACACCCCTTTCTTTGAAAGTGTAGGATAGACGATCATAATTTTTCTTTATAATACCATTACGCTCGTATAAAATACACAGCGAGTATAGCATCGCATACGTGATCTCGGCATCGCCACAATATAAGTATAATGGCTCTATCGCATTTGGGTAAAAAAGAAGGCTCTTCTTGTGCATTATACGCGCGTGCGCAATCCGTCACATATGAAATATAAAATCGCGAGTCTCTCTCTCTCTCTCTCTCTCCGTCGAGTCCCATTTGAATTTCCAATGCCGTATTATAGCGGCGGCGCATAAAACATAGCGCGGGGCCGCCGGACGTATGATTTCGCGATTATACCGTGTCATCTTTCAAAAGCAATCGTTAATGCTAATTTTCGTTGCGCGACGACGAGGACTTTTTTTTTTGTCTCTTGCTACTTTTTTTTTCGGCGCTTGCGATGTATAGGCGAGTCTGATTTATGGCCGAGGAGATCAGGGGATGAAAAATTGCGAGTTTTGGTGCTGAGGAAAAAGTGTCTCAGCACGTATAGTTATATATGCTCAACTGAATTCTTACGTAGAGACGATCAAAAAAGCGATGAAAATTCAAGCGATCTTTTAATTATGATTCGGGCCAAGGCTCGAAGCGCACTGGCCTCCGGAAGTTTCCATCCAACTGACACACACACAATATGCGAACCAACATACGTTTATACCATACATATTAGTATAAGAAAACGCTGGTTTCCGGATCGACGTAAAATATACGCGTATATTTGCATAGAATAACAAGAAGCGAACGAGGAGAGTGAAAATAAGGGACCGATTCCGTTGCTTCTATATACACATTATGTCGCTAGTATTATCCGCGACGCAACGCGGATCATGGGAAAAATGGTAATAGAGATTTTGCCCGCTTACACCGCGAAATTCCTGTGGGAATAACGCAACATAACAGTATATATGTACACGCGGTGAGGTTTGCATAATTTAATTGTTCCACTGGGTATATATATATATATAGCCGAGTAATCAGCAATTAGAAAACTTGAGTAATTCAGCGAGACGCACGGGGTATAATTAATCGGTCGTATATACGCATAGCCCACTTAATTAATGGTCTTTCTATATAGGTTTTTGCGGGGACTATGCGTATTAGCTCGCTGATTTTCGGGCAGATACAGGCTGTGTTCGCCTCTGGAATTAATTGGTGTCTAATGAATTTTGCGCAAGTTGTTGTTTTTTTTTTTTTTTTTTTTATAGAGGAGGAGGAGGTAAACGACTCGCCTGTGACGTCGCGAATAAGCCGAGCGCATAACGCAATTCGAAGCGAATTCTTGCGGTCGAAGGTAATTCGCAATAAGACCATCGACCACACCGTATAATATCCCGGCATTCCTCTCTAGCGGATGACATCGCGTACGAGATTTGCGCGATACCGTAAGGGAATTTTGTATACGCTATTTTTAAAAGCCAAAGCGTACTCGCGAAAACCCCGTCGATGTTCCGCTCGAGGTGCGCGACTTCGACTTGGCGTGCGCAGGTGCGTAGAGAGAGAGAGAGTCGGGGGGATTCGCGGGCCGACGGGGAAACTCCTCGGCGGAAATCCGGTGATAGACAAAGAAAGAGCCTCGCGCTCTTTTCTTCTCTATATACTGCGGCGTTGAGGAAAGTCGCGCTTTTCCTGATCGTTCTCCGAAAGAAAAAAGACGAGCCGATATATATATATATATATATATATATATATAACGAGTATATTTTTTGCCGGACGTGTAGTCGATGACGTTAACGCTGCGACTTTTTTACCCGCATATCGGGCAAATTAAATCTGCATGGACATGCGCGCGTTATGATCCGCACATTAATATTTATCGGTTATATTCGCGCCGCGCGATATATATATATATATATATATATATTCCTCCAGCAGGCTTGAGCAGTAAACAGCCTCGGCGAAGCTCGAAAAAGCTCGCGTGTATACCAAGCCTTTGAGGGACTGCTATGTATTCGTTTGGAGCAGTACCTCGGCGTTACGTAAGAAACCTTTGGGTTCGGCTCTTCTCTCGCGGAATCTCTCGAGAGACTGAAATACCGAACTGGGCTACAGGAGCCGCGATTTTCACGCCTGTATACGGCCGAGATGGAGATTCGAGATCGTTGTATTACTCGAAAATCAATCGGCGTCGTGACAATAGCCGGCCGCGACCTTGTCGTAAACTCTCCCGTCCCCGTTATATGTATATATGTACACACACACACACACACACACACACACACACGCTCCGCGGCCTTGATAATCCGGTGCAGTGTATATATCGCCCGAGGCAGGTAAAACTCGCGGTACGTGCGTACCTACCGCATAACCGAGCGCGGTGATCGAAAAATCTCTCGGAGAAATTTCAATCGCCGATATTCATTTGCATATACGATCGCCGCTTATCTTTTCCTTTCTCTATATATGTACCGCTCGCGCGATTTGCATGTGCATTGAAATTCGATGTCTCGAACGCTTGTGTGTGTGTGTGTGCGTGAGAGTGCGCGGATTGTAATTGTAATTAGAGCTTATACAGTGACGCGCGCCGGCCCAGACGACCTGATGAATTATGGATCGCGGCCCTCCCCGAGCTAACGAAGAAACTGTATCGATCGGTATATTTTTGTTGACGAGTAGTATCGGGAATAACTCTCTAATTGTCTAGCGATTTTTGTTCGCGATTTCATCAATCGTCGGAATAAATAATCGACGATCGAGTGAGCTATATACACATAGCTCGTCGAGAATCCCGTTCTGAAATTCTTCGAAATAATAAAGCTCTTCGTCCGCGGCGGCTATCTCGGAGCGAGAATCGCTCGCTTGACTATTTTTTTTTTTCGTAATACAGATACGCCGCCTCGCACGTCCATTTCCGGGTTAAAGACCTTTCGGTTTCGAGCTTTTCCCGATGATGCGTCTAAACAGCTGTATAGAAACAAATACAGTTTTAATACGAATTTGAATAGAAGAGCGCTCGTCGATGAAGAAACCGTTCGGCGAGTGAATAACGAGAAGGAATCCTCCTAAGCCTCGCGCGAAAGCGCAAAAAGGAAGCCCCCGCGAGATAGTGCAGCATCAGGCGAGCGAGAAGAAGAAAAGACCGCAGCGAGGAAGCGTATAATATAAGCGAGAAGCTCTCCAGCGCAGTGGATTCGAATTCCTGAAGGAGGTGCTGCTGCCTTGGTTATAGGGCCGGACCGAGAGAGGAAGAGAGAGGAGGATGAGAAATGGGAGGATGAAAGAGGCGAGATAGAGAGAGAGAGAGAGAGAGAGAGAGAGGAATCGAGGGAGAAAATGAGCAAGATAATGGAGGAGGGAATGCGCGCCGACGCGACGCCGGGGAATAATACGCTACGTGCTTTTTCTGACTTGGAGGAATTCCTGCGTTTTTCGGAGCCGAGCTTCGAAAGTTCACCGACCATAAGTGGAGCCCGATTACACGTCGATCTAAATATATATATATATATATATATATAGCCCGAATCGATTCCCGATTTCGATCGACCCATTACACACGCATGCAGAACGAAAGAAAGAGTGTACACGCGTCTATAAATATGGAATAACGAAAAATCAACGGCGGCTATACACGTACAGCACACGTACAGAGCGTCGATGAGAGAAAGGTCGAGTCCGCGCAGCAGCACAGCGAGAGAAGGAGGAGGAAGCGGAGCGCGGAGAGGGCCGTGTAAGAGATAGTGGTCGCTGACCCGCTCGGAACGTTGACTCCGTGTATACTCGCTTCTCTCTCTCTCTCTCTCTCTCTCTCTCTCTCTCTCTCTTTCTACTCTCGGCCCTCCTACTTTATATTTTCTTCTCTTCCCCTCGCGCAGGTACCAGAGGAGCGAGGCATAATCGCACCGGTAAGAGTAGGGGATGCTGCTGCCGCTCTCATCTTTTTTCCATTCCTCTCGCGGCTTTTCTCCTCTCCTATATATATATATATATATATATATATATATATATATATATATATACCGCTGCCTTCGCAAGGCCGGTGCGCGCGAGGCGTTTGATCTAGGCGGCGAGAAAAATCGTTGGATTTTCCAGGGGAGAGTTTTATACCGAGATTCCTTTTGTGTGCGAGTGAGATGATGAACAGGTAGCTCGGACGATGATGCTGGCTTTTTTTTGGGACGGAGTTGTACATTGTACGCGGGGAATGGTTTTCGGAGCTTTTTTTTGTCCGAGCCCGAGTCGATTGCATAGAGCTCGTGGTGCGCTTCGATTTCCGGCGAGGGGAGTCGATCGTACTCGGGGTTTTCGGAAACATCGTATATGAATCCATAGCAACGAGTTGCCGCACACGCGCACTTGTTCGCCGCGCAGCTTCTCTCTCTCTCTCTCTCTCTCTCAATTCTGAGCCGTGTATGTACACGAGGCCATGGAAGCCGAGAGCCGGTTTCGTCCATTCCGTTCGATCGGATTAACTTTTTATAAGCTGCCTGCGCGAGTGTGTATCTCTCTCTCTCTCGCGCGCGAGGATTAAAGTCCCGACAACGGTTTCCCATATAGGAATATACGAAGGAGGAGAGGTCCTGCGAGAGGAGTAATAAACGTCGTGACGATGATAATTATTTTTTTTTTTTTCTTCAAATTTCCTGGGACACGCACTCGACACTCTCCGCGCATGCGTCATGTACGAGAGAGGGAGTTTTGAAAGAGTGGATTAGATGGTCGAGTATCTCGCGCGCATTAATCTCCTCGCGAGTTTCGAAGGCGTTTCGTAATTCCATTAACGCTGCCATTTGCAGCTATCTCGCGCCGAGCGCGGAATAATAAGGGGACGCGTAAAACATTCTCACCTCTATCTCGCGGAGCAATTAGACGAGTCGTATATCTCGGATGCAATACGCGAGTCTCGCGTGACGATAATAGCGGAAGATTCGAAAATTCGAATCGCGCGAGAACAACAGTATCCGTCGAAAGCACGCGACTGGCCCAGATTTCCGCTCGACTTTCACGCGGAAAGGGTTGTTCAACTCGGCCGCAAGTCGGCTGATTTGGAAAGGTCCGCTCGGTCGAGCGCAGAATTCGCGCGTCTAGCCGCTGTGTATATAACGCTTGCGCGGAAGATGCTCGCGAGTGATAAGAAACGGGTTTGCTCCTCCTGCCGAAAATTAAGACCTTGTACCAGCGCTTTATGTATCACGTATTGCAATTCATATAGCGGAAGAAAGTATAAGCCGGCGAAAAATTTCTCCTATTCGAACCTATATACTTCCGCGAGACCAACATCGCGAAAAATCTTCCCCCAAAGTATACGGTACACGGTATCGCGCGTGAAAAGTCATCCGACCGCAGCGACTTTCCACGACGATATAATCCACTCGGCAATTATATTCCTCCGCAGCCGAACTCGTCGCCGAGCGCATCGCTTTTAAGAAGGCCGCCGAAAGACGCTTCTCTCTCGCTCGCAACTTTCGCGCTTGTGTCACATAAATTGCGACTAATTGCGAGCGAGAGAGAAAAGGTAATTGCGCGAGATTAGAGCGAGAAGCGTCACGCTGCGAAATAAAACTTTAATAAGGATCCCTTGGAGCCGTTGAATTTTTTTCTCTGCAAGTTTCGTTCTCTCCGCCGCAGCAGCAGCAGCGACGATGGTATTTTTTACAGACCAGTGGAGTGGAAAGTCTTCGAAGACAAGTAAAAATACTCCCCTATGAGGGTTTTAGTTGTACAAATATAACTGTATTATTTTCGATGCGAATAGGAGAAAATCTCTCGACGCTTTCTCGATATACTGGCGTAAAACGCGAAAATTAATTAGTCAATTTTAATTAGCAGAAAAAGAAGAACTCGTATACACACGCTTGAGCTCGCTCGAACTCAGCTCTCTCTCTCGAGAGAGAGATAGATTACACGTAATAACAACGCCGCACGTTTTGCGGATGTTTACAAGTGCGTAAATAATACTTACGGTGTTTCCGCGCGAATAACGTGCTATATACTGTATAGCGAGGGCTGCGGCAAAAAAGTTGGTGCGCGCGAACGCCCGAGGGGGAAAATGGAGATCGCATAACGGCTTAAGCGAGACACCTCGTCAACTTTTTAGATGTCATTTTCTTCTGCTTCCTGCTCTTGCGCGGACTGTATCCCCCCCTTCCCCTCTTTATATCTTCATACCGCGAGCAAGCGTATACACCGGTGTCTTTCACCTCATGCGGGATTTAATTATTTCCGCCATTACACTCGACATTCTGCGGTTTAGACGCTCTATCCTATATACACTCTGTGTGCGATTCATGAGAATCGACGCGCGGCCGCATCCCGACGGAAGCTGACGTTGCGCCAGTGCAAGGTGTGCGCAATGATTGCTGCGAAAAAAGCGTCGTTTAAAAAAAAAAAAAAAAAACTTATGTGCATACTAAGCGTAGTATTAAAAAAGTAATGGCACGCAAACACGGCTATTATTTAAACATTCCAGCGCTGGCTTATCCGAACGACATCTATACGCGACTTTTGTCGAGTTCGTGATACTTACGCTCGAAAACGGAGGAATCCCCGGTGACAGAAACGACTATCGGTAAAGTAGGAAATCTAGGTAAATTTACCGATTCTCCGCACAACCAACCTTCTGCAGGACTCGAGCGAGAACACGCAGCACTTGGCCTAAAAAGAAAAAGTCGTAAGAGGGGATGACAAACAGCGACGCTCTCATCATCTGTTTCCAAATAGTGCAGCAACTTCAGTGCTTCTCTCTCGCTCTTGCGCCTGTCGTTATTGTTATTTCGGAGTATTTAGAGAGTAGGTGTTCTCGGCGTGTTTTTCTGCGTTTTATCGCATCGCCAAGAACATGGCTGTCAAGGAAAAACAGAGCGACTCCGCCGAGGAGATCGAGTGGAACGTTGAGAACGAGATACAGTTGTTCTTCGCCATGAACGGCCACAAGCCAGTCGGTGAGCCCACGATCATGTTTTCCCTCTGACCGAGTTTCCCTCCGACTCGGAGGAGTGCTTGAGGTTATGTTTGGATTGAAAATTTTTATTTATGTAACTTAAGCCCCCCGTGCATCCATCTGTCCCTTCGATCTACCCTTTACCCCCGAATTTTGCGTAATTATTATCGCTGTGTCGACAAACGTAACATGGACGTTTTCCATTCTGTTTCAAGGTGTAAATAAGTACTTTCACATGGTATGCATTTGGGAGAAATTTCGGGCAGCGATACATAAAGATGTGTCCTTGAAGGCCATTTGGGATCATCTCAAGTCGATGTATGATCTAATGGCTTTGGTGAGTTATGATACGCTGACAATAGAACACACCAAACAAAAAGTGAATATATATTGTACAGCTGTACGCTTGATCAACTTTCAGCTATAAAATCTTTATTGCTACATATGGCAATTTATTTGTCTATTTGTTGGAGATAAGTTGACTAACTTATATTTGTCCACAGGACGACATGGAAGATGTGCCTTTTCCAAGTAACGAGACAGATTTTTCATTACCAGAGTGTGAATTTTCAGAACTCATGAAATCCCGTAAGAAGGAAGAGGCTGAAGCAAAGCCAAAAGAATCAAAAGAAAAAGTTAAAGAAGTCAAAAAAGACAAAGATGCAAAAGAAGTGGGGAAAAAAGAAATCGTTCTTCGTGATACTAAGGCTGTTAAAGAAGTGGAGAGAAAGAAGGAGGAAGTCAAGAAAGTTGTTAAAGAGCCCGAGGTGAAGAAGGATAACAAACAGCGCGAGACAAAGGAAGTGAAAAAGGAACAGAAAGCTACCAAAGGACGTCTTAAAGGAAAAGAGGAACCAGAGGATGCTGGTAAGATGAATATCATGATTGCATACTTTAAAGCTTCAAATATTTTTCAAAGTCATCCTACTATTTTCATTTTCCCTGCTAAACCTTCTATGTACAAAATTGAAACTATAAATGTTGAAAAACATGTGGTTGATATGCTAATGCATCAATCTCTAATTATTATTGATGTTGAAGGACCACCAGTCAAGAAAGAGCGCAAGGATTCAGAGTCAAGTCGAGAAAGTTTAAAGAGAGCACCAAAGAGACCTACGAGACAGAGCATTGATAGCAGTTCAAAGGCTTCATCGAGTCCAAGAGATACTCCACCTCCAAAACGTAGAAGAATATAACCTTTCTTTTTTGATATACATTAAATTTCTATATTGCATTATTTAAATTCGTTCCTATAGTTCTCAAATACATTTCTTTCAAAAAAAAAAAAGAAAAAAGTTAATGCGCTGTTACTATTAATGTGAATACTATCATTACATACCTTCATCCTAAAAATGTAAGTTACATTGTAAATAAATTACCATGATTTTTCTAATGAATTTATTTTTTAATTTTTATCCACCTATCTAAAAACTTTGTTGAAAAAGTAATATTGCTACTCGGGAGACTACTGTACACACAGTGACATGTCGCTGAAGATAAACACAAAACCAAATTAAAAAAAATGCAGTGTTATTAAACACATAAAGTGGGATTTAAAAAAACAGGTGACATCAATAAAAAAAACCATTCCTATTATGGGTTACCAGTAAATGTTTATTCCAGACAGAATAGCACTAAATCTTGAAAGCTTTTCATCGACGTACAGTCACAAATGATATTTTTCTTAAGAACAACCACTGTCAACATTGATGTCCATTGTAGTACGTCTAGGTGCAGAGCAGATCCAAAGAATACACAGTCGCTGGTAACAAGGTTCCATAAAAAATCTGCAACATGTAAAAACACCACTCAATGCCAGCCATACTATATAACCTCCAAAAACACCTTTCGCGTATGCGACTGCGTGCGTTCGAAAAACAACGAAAAACGCAATGCATCAGCACAAACGAGCAAAATATCGATTAAATAAAGCTGCTTACTTATATAAACGTGTCGATAGAAACTCCGGAGCCGCTCATCTTAGCCTCCTAGCTTCACGCTCAGACTCGAGGAGGGTTAGGAGGTCACCCTCGCGCACCGGGCCCTTCACGTTCCTGATGATTTGTCGGTTCTCTTCTCCGAGGAACTCGACTTTCACTTGTGTACACTGACCCTGAGATCCAGTGCGTCCGAGGACCTTAATTACACGCGCCAGGACGACGGGTTTCTCCATGGTGTTTTCACGTGGCTACGATCTAGCAAAGAAAGATTCGTCGCAGGAAGTGAACGACCCAGCGGCATGCGGTGTTCCGCGCCACCATCGCCTTGCTTGTTGTTCAAAATGGCGTCGATGCTTCCGCGTTACGACTACGTTGGTCAGTTGTAGGCGCGAACATTTGAATTAGTTTTTTCTTCATTTTGTGATTTGACAAATTTCATATTGTCAGATAATTACTAAGCGTATTGTAAAAGTTAAATCCATACAATTGAATCTAAAAAATAATATTGTTTAAAGTTTAGATTTTTGAAAATTTTTAAAATTTACTATAATTTATTTATACAGCGTATAAACAGCTGTACTAATCGACATTTCAATGGCTGAATACAACTCGAGCTAAAAATAACCAAAGCTCGATGCATACGCAAATAAGCACAATGCTTCGATTGTTCACTATTATACATCTTTAAAAGAAAAAGGCGAAATAAAAAGAACGAACTTTTACTACTAAGCGCAAGAATCAACGTAACAAAAGGTCTCTTCGTGACAAAGAAAACTGGTCAGCTTTTGAACCTGGCTGTTTCGCGACCCTCACTCGTGTCCTTGGTATCCCTCTCGACCGATAGACAACTAGTATAGAAAGTATAATATATAAAGCCGTGGCAGTGTCTCCGCTGCAGCGTCGACTTGACCTTCGAGCCGACGACTATAAATATACCGTGTGCTTAATAATGAGGCAGGTGCAAAGAACCCTTTGTAAAATGCATTAGCTTGTTTTTTGTCTTTCTGTTATTGAATACTCAAAATATTTCTTACATCGTGGTGTTGTTGAGTTCGTTATATTATTACATGCACATCGGCGAACTTTAGCTGTATAATGTGTTTGAAACGGTCGAGAACATAATGAGTGGCGGTGTTCGACATCGTTAAATTATTGTCACTTAGTTTTAAGATTTGTTGAAAATTTTCGTCGTATTTCGCTTGGATATATTTTTTACATCTTTCGTTACAAAACTGAATAGAAATAAAAGCTCAACTTGCTTTAAGATCTATAGTAAATTTTTATAATTATATACGGAACGATAACTAGAGTAAAAGGGGTTTATAATATTATTTTGGACGGTTCAATTTATATATAAACCATAAGTTCAAAGATGATTATTGTTCGTTTGCATTTTTGAATGAAAAATACTTCACAAGATTGTTATGAATATTCAATTATAAATACTGTGGACATTCCTGTAATTTCATTTATTAAAACACTTGAAGGGAGGATGTGAAAATTGAAATGTATATACATCTAATTGGTAGACAAATAACAAAATTTAAAATTTGAATAACTTTCTTTATTTGTACTAAAAAATTTTTGTCAATATTTGCCAAACTTTAAATTCCAATTTACATATTAAAAGATAAACGTAACATTAAATGTCCTCACTATGAATCAAATTTCAATAATACTTTCAAAATCGACACTACACTTAACAAAGCAACAAGTTTCAAAAACCCGTTCCTTCAAAATATTTTGACGTACTTACTATTCTGTATTATAAAAATTAATAAAAGACGTAGTTTCTTGACTAAATTTAATATAGATATTATAAGTATATACCGCAATTGCAAAGTTTTATTGTTTATACATCCACTTTAAGATCATTCGCATCCCCCCTTGAGTGTATTAATAACTTCCTTCTAATCTTAGCCTTACAACGTAGCACCATGAAGGATCGACTGAAATTTGAAAAATCTTGTTACAAGCTAAAAATTCTTGAAAAAATTCAGTAGATCGCTATCAAAGCTCGTCTCTTATTCTATTACATATGCGAATAGGAGGAAATGATGTTTCGAATTTCTAAAATAATTTATAATTTTTTTTAATCATTATATAAAGACACATTATTAACAAGACGATGGAAGTTCATTGACATCCATCGTTCTTGGATAACTTGACAAAAAAGTCAGCAGTCGGTATACGCAGTCTAAATCTGAGGAATAGCTATATATATATAATATGATAAATCGTGCCTTGTCGTCGTCAATAAAAAAGGAAAAACTAATTGCAAGTTGCTCGTCCTTAATGCCGTTCGATGTTTCGTTTGGTTTTTCTGCGTGAGCTTTATAAACATCGACTTTGGAGGTTCAAAGGTGAGCACACACGTTGTATCCCTCGCACTTTTTCATTCGAAAAATTAATCATCTATTATGCGATAATAAATTTACATCTTACACAACTGTCAAACATGCGATCAAATCTCGTAGTACATTATTATACATATTTTGTTTCTTTGTACACCAGAGGTGTTTTATTCACGTTGCTGCTACATGAAGAACAATTGCATTGAGCAAAAATGAAGCTCATGCTACCGAAACAATGGTATCGTTCTCTACCACACTGTTTCCCTCAAATTCTTTCACGCGGTACTTTTTTGTGTGTTACTGACACTTGTACATGCTCCCTTTTTCTCACTCGCGAGGAGTTTGGTTCTTTTTTTTTCTCTCATTTTCTTTATCTTATTCAGTTCAACGAGTCACATTGCTTTTCCTAAACGTCGGTGGTCGACAATAGGTAGACCGGCCAAAACTAGCTTTTAAACACCAAACGAGCACACTGTCCGAAGACTATTACTGCCATAGGTTCGTCGAAAGCGTTTGACCTGGTAATGACGCTGTCGCTGGTTTACCAGGTGCAGCGGGAAAGCTCATCCCGCCGAGGGACATTTGAGACATTTGCTGGGGAAGCTGCTGTATAATTATTTTTCATTACTAATTGTTTGGCAGCATTATATATTTATTGAATTTGCAATGAAAATAAGCAGTGCAATAATCACCTGTCCAAAGAGTTGGGCAGCCGTTGGCTGGGCACCCAGATTCAAGAATGGATTGCTGCCAGGAGCAGGCTGCAAGTTTTGAGCGGTCATCATCCCGCTCCATCCGTTATTGCTACCTAGAACCATCTGGGAACCAGAATTTGTCACACCTTGCTGCTGCAGCAAAGTTGTGATAAAGGTCGAAAGGTGAATTATCTACCTCTACAAGCTGCACTATGAACTAATAAATACCGAGATCTACAGCTAGAAGCATTTGCAGACTCCGTAATTAAGAGCTTTTACAATTCGCACTTACCATTTGAGCTTGCATAGTCATGGCAGAGTTATTGGCCATAGAGTTTCCCGAGGCGGCACCTAATTGATTAGGATTCATACACATTTGATTGGGCGCGACGTTCATTTGATTAACGCCGGGCATGCCCATCTGGGACTGCAGGGAATGATTTAGAGGCTGATTAAACGCTCCCACGTTCGACATTGGCTGCTGGAACTGCTGAGCAGGCATTTGCTGATTGAACATGTTACCTGTAAACAAACGTATCCTCTGTTGTTTACGCGGATCCTCGAGCATTTTTCCATTTTACTTATCGGTTCACACTGACCTCCGAAAGGTTGACTCGGCTGAGTTCCGTACAACGCTAGAATACTATCCTTCGTCATTTTGCTCTTTTCCTGTGGCGTCGGGGCCGGCTGATTGAAAAAGCTCTCCTCTTCGGACTTGCTGGCCGCCGCGGAGGCATTTGTACTGTTACTCTCCGTCGATGTGCCATTTGACACAGGTGCCGACGATGATGCAGGTGGCCCCGACAAGAACGATGTGAATATGTCATCTCCAGATGTAGAACCATTTGTACTCGTTCGATTTTCTGGGGCATCTGTTACGCACGAATTCCAAGTTGAAACTCTCGCTTTATCGCCTTTTCGCCGAATGTATACGCTGCTTATCAAAACTTTGACTCACCCAGACCGAGTAAGTCCAGCGTAGCCGAGTTGGTTGCCGTGGGCAGAGGTACGGATCTGTTGGGTTTCGGGCTGACGGAACTTCGCGGTTTCGGTATCTGAGGCACTACTTCTGGCTTTTTCACAGGAGGCAATGCAGTCTGAGTCGTAGGCTTCTGGCTGTCTTTTTTCCGTCTGCGCTGTCGCTCCGCCTCCTCGTCCAGCTCCTTATCCCAGTTCACCTGAAAATAATTCGCCGTTTAAAATCCGAGTCGAACGAATTCGCGCTGATGTAGGAGAGAAAAACGAAATAAAAATTCGAACCAAAAAATGAAAAAAAAAAAAAGTAACCCTTACAGATACCTTGGGCAATGGGGGTGGTACCCATTCCTTTGCGATGTACTTTTTGTGCTCGTACTTCGCTCTGATGAAGCTCTCCAAGCTGCAGTCGGTCTGGGGTCTTCGGAAACTGTCGGGAAGATTCGCCTCGTACACGGCCCTCGCTCGTGAGTTTCCCATCTGTTGTAAGCTCTGCGAAGAGTCGAAAGTGAAACAGCTGATTATCGATGCTACTCTACACTTAACAACGGAAGAGCGCGTATCAATTAAATCTGAAAACGTCATCGCGATTGTCGCTCCGAAAGTCATATCACGCGCATGCAAAAGTGAATTTTATACAACTCGTGTACGCGCATATAAGAGTATACGCACACTTTGGCCATTCAATTAACGCAGCAGCACGCGCGACTCGGAACAAGCAACGTTAAAACTTCATAGCCCAAGGCCAATAAAAAGCGCTTGTAAACTCGATGACTAAGTTCGCAAATAGTATGGAGCTAGATAAAGTTGGAAATAGAATCCAGTGACAAAACGCGCACAGCAGCAGCAATAGCAGCAGCAGTGCTGCATAGATATGCGAGTATATTTTTAAACGTCGTCGTTCGAATCGCACTGCATGCACGAGGAGAGTATATTTTCGTTGATTCGGTGTTCGCCGCGGTTATAATTACCACGACTTGCTCCGGGGTCCAGGAATCCAGGTTGACGGACTTGACTTTGCTTATGTGAACGCCGAGGTTCCTGTGGATACCCGCGCACCGGATGCAGAGGAATATGCCGAGGTTCCAGCTGGCCCATCTTGGTCCTGTGAACGATTAAAAAAACATTCTGTTATAAAATATAACCCAGCTTAGAATAATAGCATCACTTTCCCCCCAAATCGATATCACAGCAGATATCGAGTAAAAAAAAAAGCCGAGACGCCTAATCAGCTCCAATTCTCCGTTCAACCCCCGCTAGATTAACCTCCTTCCAGCTGATCACACACCCCCAGCGAAATTAACCGGGGCACGGAACGTTTCCCCCTCTCGGAAAACCCACAAGTGAAAAACACAACGAGCGACGCTCTCTCGTTATAGGAAACTCGACCTCGGCGCACTTGAAGGCTCGATTGATTGCTCTGTATATACGCAAGCGTGTGAGTAAACTGTACGTCTTGTGGCTCTCTCACCTTCTTCCCCGTGCGTGGACTTAATTTTCAAGAGCAGAGAAGCCGGAAATTTGATGCGCGACCGATAGGACGTATATTTTTAGGTCCGTGTGTCCACGAATAATGCAATAAGTTATTGCGGGGAAGTGTTAACGGAGAACGGGTGCTGACGTTTTCAGGTCCCTCGAGAGAGAGAGAGAGAGAGAGAGAGAGAGAGAGAGAGAGAGAAAGAGGGACGAAAAAGAAATCCGGACTTTATTGGATGGGCTCAATCTGGAGTGGAGAGTCTTTCGTAACAACCTTGAACTTGCCCCTGGCTATGAAAATCTAGCTGTAATATCATCGGAGTGTTTCATCACGTTTACGAAGTGCTTTTTTTTTTCACGAAAGAACCCGATATACGTTGCCTGTTTTTGCAAACGCGTATACTTGGAAGCCTAGAAAAAGGTTCGCGCGTCCTTAGCGTTTCCCTTGAGCGCGTATAGTATACGTCAGTCCGTGGGTGGATATAGTAGATGAGGGGAAGAAGCGAAGAAGAACCCGAGATGAAAATTAATCGAGCCTCGACGGGTCTGCGTGTATTACAGTGTCGGTGTTGATGGATTTTGAGAAATGAAAGATTCAGTGTTCTTAGTGGATAAAAAAAAAAAATCTGACGATACTTTGCGTAATCTAACGCCGTTCGGAGGTATTAAAATACTAATGACGCTAAAGACCGACAGGTATACCCGCGCGACGAATATCCCTCGCATCGATCGTGAAAAACGTTTTTGTACGTGTACGCTCGCGAAAACAATCAGTCGCGCGCTATACTATTCCATTATTTTCTCGTTGATTTGATAGCCGCTTTAAATTAACTTCCCGAGAGCTGAAGCGATATGCGGTATACACTATAGCTCTTGTATATTACACAGCTGACATGCCGCACACGTGTGGCCATAAAGTTCAACCGAGGGGAGGATGATACAGGCTTGACAACAATCCTGCGAAGCTGCGATGGCTTTTGTCGGAGAAACTAGCCGTGTATAAAGTATTGATTTTTTGCACCACTTCGGAGTAATAAATGCGAAAAAAAAGTTTCGAGTCTAGCGTTATGTCTATTACTCGTTGGATAACTTATAATGGCATTATCTCTCGCGCAAGGATTTATCTCTTCTACGACTCCTACAATCCGATTAACGGTTTCGACTGTTTCTTTCAAGCTATTCGTCGTTTTAAAATAAAGAGCGTTGAAAATTCCAACGTTGTTTACGCCTATCTCCGAGAATTTAATAAACCTTCCCCGCAAGCGACTCCCTCCCCGACAAAACAGTCGCATAAATCCCCAGCAGCGACATCCCAAGCTTCACACTCGACTGCTCGAGCCGTTGCAATGGATACGTTTCGCAATAAGACACACTACTCTCTCTTCATATACAAATCCACATAGCGGAGTATAGGCAAGCCCTATAAACAAGTTCGGAGCAGTTCTCTGCGCACAGAGAGGATGAGATAGAGACACCCCCAACGTACAGCAGTGCATATAGCAAAACTGGGTCGCGCCGTCGGACTCGACCAATCGATATATAGGATAACGACCAAGTCGTGCCGCGAGCTCGGATTTTCGGCCCACTGATTGACGGATTATTGGATTCGACGGTGTAAAGAAATTCGAGGCGATAATAGCGCACTGCGGGTTTATATACGCGTGTGCTGCACACGTGAATATTTCATACGCGCGTGTGTGTCGGCGATAAGTAAACAAGACAGCAGCAGTCGCGGCGATTATTAACGATTCCCGTCGCTTTTTTTTTCATCATCATCATCATCCTCGCGCTCGATCGAAACTTTCGCACTGCTCGCGCATACTAAAATCTCTCTCCTCGCGCCCACGCGCTTTCTTCCGACGACAAAAAGTGCACCGAGTCCTTTCGCACTCGTGTAAAATGTATCTTCGTTAAAGGGACGCCTTCTGAGACAACGATTGTTTCGACGAGTTCCCGATGGTCAGCAGCGCGTATCCGGCATACGTGTGCCGAGAGAGTGTCTCGCAACGTCGTCGGCAGGAAACACAATAATGCAACTTATATACTCGGTCAATAATCTCGAAGAACTTTATCGAATTATAACGTGTAAATCCCTTTGACTCAGAAAGCTATCGCCACATCCACCTCTGTACCTATATATTCTAATGCAATATTCCCAGCGACGATCGAATCACACATCGCTGCCGTGCTGTCTCTCACGATCACGAACGCACGAGCGGCGGTAGTTTAGCGCCTAATCAGTAGAAATTGACAGCTATGAAACGTCGTCGCCGCCGCCGCCGCCGACGACGAGTCGATAACGACTCTCGCGAGGAAAGAAAGAGAGAGAGAGAGAGAGAGAGAAAAAAAGTCGTCACTACGATAAGGCAACGAGTAGCCAGCAGGTGAGAAAGACCGGCGGCGAAACGCGAAAGAACGCTAGCATTTCCTCGGCGATGACGTGGATGTCGTGCGCGAGCGCGCTCGGCGTTGTGTGTATATACCTACACCGCGCGTACGAATATACGCCAGCGCGATATAAACAAAGAAAGAGGAAGAGAGCGACAGAGAGCCAACGTACCTTTGGCATCGCAGTCAACGCAGTACTTGTTGTCCTCGTCGCGAAGCATCTGCGTCAGGAGTGTCTGGCACTTGTCCTGGATCTGCTTGACTCGTTCCTTCTCGAGCCGCGACATGTTCGTGGCCGTTTCTTTATCTTATACTCGTCCTGTAGACTCGCAGCTCCCGAGCCTTTCAGCGCAGGATTGCCCGTGTCCTACGGTAGGAATGCGCGAGCGAGAGAAGAGAGAAGGGACACGACAGGTTTCCAACGCGCACCGACGACCACACGCACTGCCGACGACTGCTACTCTGCCTGCACCCTCTCGCGGTGGCTATCTTTACGGACTGCCTGAACGGCGCTGTATATATATATATTATATATAAGCCGATATGGTGGAGTTGTCTCCGTCTCGCTCTTGGGGGAGCTGCTGTGTCTCTTGCTTTCAGGCCTCCTTCTACAGTCACCAGCTGCTCGCTTTGCGCTTCGAGGAATCGGCCTTCTATCGCCTATAGGAGATCGACCCTGCACATGTCGCGCGCAAACTCGCCGCGATAATGCACGAGGCTCAAATTCGCGAACTTGAAAAGTCGACGACTACGAAATGAAAACTGGAGCCGGATGTGGACTGACGGGAGAGCAATGCAGACTAAGCCGAGGACGGCGACGCGAACCGTACGCTGTGTGTATTGCACGGCAGAGCGAGAAGAGCAATGGCCACCCGTGACGACACGATTATGTTTTTTCTTGTCTCTTTTTTTCGTCTATAGAGTAATTGTGTGTGTGTGCGCGAGTGTTGGAGGGAGAAGGATTGTCTTCACGCGTATAGGTGAGCAAAGCTCGCTCGCGTCGCTGCGCAAGCGCGAGTTGAGCGATGTAGCTCGCGATATGTTGGAAATTGGAATTCATGCTACCAGATGGCAGGACTCCGAGGTTTCTTTAGCGATGCATGTTTTCGGAATATTGATTTTTTTAAAAATTATTTTACGAAGTATAAGCTGTTTTTGAGACGAAAAAAAAAAAGTTTTTAGACATATCGGCGCAGCTAACTGCTGCGAGATAAGCGTACACACAGCAATCAGGATGACGTTGCAGAAACGCCCTCTGATTCTTAATCGCATCTGTTTGCTATACCCGCACTTTGCACTGATGGCTAATCGATATAATAACAATGTGCGATGATAGATCACGGATACGATTGCGTTCATATAGATCTGCGCCTCTTTTCCGAGTGTCGAGACAATCCACATCATTGCAGATGTGAGCAATGCGGATTTGAGAAATATATTCCGATTTCTCTGATTTCCTACATTATCGTGATCCACCTACAAGTACGATTCTATATTACTCCCTCTTTCTTCCGGCTCTCGAATCGCGCTATCGAATTCCCTCCAAACGGACCGCAATACTCATCAGCTGCTGCTCCGATAACAGTGAAAAACAGCTGTTCCCACTCCATTATCTACAATAAATTCGAATTTTCCCGCCAATCTCTTCCCCTCAACCGCGCAGCAACAATCTTCCTATATGTACGCATGCGCGGCGTACCTCTCTCCACTCGTTTATCATCTGTTTTTTCCTCCTCGCGGACCAATCACTGTACGCGCCATTTCGGTCTCTCCAATCGTGCACAGACCTGCGGGCTCGTCTGTGTGCCTTGAATTATCCACGTGTGGGTGTGTGATGCGTATTCGTTGAAACAGCCGCTCCGCGCGTCGACCAGATAGCAGCAGATTATCACGGGCAGCTACAAACTCTCCGAAGAAGTTGACGACTAGATCGAGTCCTTCATCGCGCGATTAATCACTGAAACTCCTCGTCCCTGCTGGATTCCATCTCGCGGACGACCTGGTGGACGCGCGAGGCGACTTCCCCATCCCGAGGAGATGCGTCGGCACGACGACGAAGCTACTTTTGCTGTTTGCTGTTGCTGCTGCTACCGTTCCGACGAGAGGCTCCTGCTGCTGAAATTGGACTGCAATAACAAGACACCTGGAGCTCGAAATCTAGAGGAAAACCTCGTGGCATTTTGACGCGCGGCCCCCCCGCTGACGAAAGCAGCTCGATCCTTGGCCTATACGTCCGAATCTCGTAACCTTGCAACGTTGGAACGGGGAGAGAAGACTGCAGTGTTCGTTGTTGTTGTGCCGAGTAATTATTGCAGATTGTTAAGGCTTTGAGTACACAACAGTTTCAATAAGTTCAAGAGTTTCTGGAACTTTAGGGGAGAGGTTATTTTTCGTTCCCTCCTGTATGCTGAGGGTAAAGAATAATGGATTCCTGGTGAAAATGTGGTATTCGAGGAGAGCATCTTGTGAAGTCTCTTGTACTTACTGAAAGATGCCAAGAAGGAGAGAGTTTAAGTCAGATTTTAGTGTGTTTAGGGACTCGGCTTCAGTGTGCGAAGAAAAAGTTTGTTATAAAGACTTGAAAATTAGCCCAAACGTGTTGCCTCTGAGGTGATATCGCGACTGTAAATTTGTGAAATTTGTACAATTAATAGATATTAAATCAAAATTAATTAGTATAGTGCGCGTGGATAAAATTTTAACTTGAAAGTATTTATTAATAAACGGCAATGAGTGCAAATAACAGTGGAGGAGATGGTGGGCAGGACAAAGCTCAACCAGAGACTAATGTGCAAACTGTTCCTCAAAACTTAACGACTATTCAGAGTATACAGAATGTTGTTTCCAGTGGTATTTCAAGCATCCACACAGCTCAGGCTGTCATGGGCCAAGCTGGAACTTTAGTAGGTAAATCAATATCTTTGGAACTCAATCCCAAGCTCATCATGAAGCCGTCTATTCCCTCCAGCATTGGAAGTTCATCGGAGAGTAATAAAATCACTACTGGCACAGTACGTACCTTTCTTCAGTAGCGACTGCTCTGTTTATCTGGCAGCAAGTGTTTTATAAGGTAAAACTATTTTGCAGATTTGTCCTGTTGGTTCAACGGTTCGCATAATTGCACCAAACATGCTGAGTGCGATAGAACGCCAGGGTCAAACTCAAGTTCAGCAAGGAACTCAGCAAACTCAGCAAATAGTGACGAGCATTCCATCAACCTATCACGTACCTCGTGGGCCTGCAGCTGTTGCCAATATCTCTACACCAAGAGCCACGGTAGCAACTCCTCTTGTCAGAGCAATAAGTGCTGGACAGCCAATTCCTATTTCTAGACCTGGGTAATTATATTGTCTTCTCTCGTACTCTGTGAAAACTTATTTTATTTCATAGGACTAACTTTAAATCTTTGCAAATGCACAAGTCTACACAAGTCGTCCTACAAATAAAACAAATAAAACTTATCAACCGTAAATATATTCACTGATCTAATCTCAAAAATGTCTTTCTCTCCAACTCTACCAGCTTAATAATCACCTCTTCCAGTGTAAGTACGACAGTGCCAAGCACGCAATGGCAGGCGAAGACGACGTCCCTCGTCTATGCTCAAACCCAACGGCATCCTGTGCCAGTCGTGAATCGTCCACCCACGCGACCCGTTACAACCGTTTATACAAGTCAACCTCAAGCCCATCCCCAGGGTCAGCAACAGCCACGTCTGGTTAACCCGAGCCAGGTGAGCGTGGGAAGACCTGTACAGGCGACTGTAGTTACGGCAACACCGTCGAGACTCATTGCTCCGGTACTTCAAGCTCAGAACAACAGTGGTGGAGTCACGGCGAGATTACCGACACCAGCGAGGCCGCCGACGACCCAGGTTGTCACGAGTATAGCGAATGTATCGCAAGCTGGCAGAGCCGTCGCTCAAACTATTCAAGTGAGTTTCATTACGGAAATATCATTCATAATAAAGCTTCTAAGCACTAGAGTTCTTTGTTTGAATTGATTATTAGTTTCTGTGTAAACTAACGAATTCGTTGATTTTAGCCAAACCTAACAACAAGTAGACCTATTAGCAGTACTCCCATCAATCGTATAGCAGTGTCAGCTCCAGTAATAGGAGCGCCGAATAGAGTAGCCACCGTAACCTCTGTGCAAACGAGTGTCGGACGACAACTAACGATTAACACTGCTGCAGGCACATCTGCCGTAAGCCGCATTGTTATCCCTCAAGCTGTAAGTATAAGACCCTATATTTTTATTTCAAACCATATTTTGCTACTTCAAATTCTTCTCTCGAATCCAGATACAGCAGCAACAGCCGCAACAACAGCAAGGAGCGCAACGAGTCGTCCAGACCGTCACTCCGTTGGCAAACTTTAGCCAGGTATCTCGTGTGATCGCGACGACTTCGACGAACGCTGGAGTTGCAGGGAACGTAACGCGTGTTGCTCAAACGGGTCCTACTTCGGTCGCGCGAATTACCGGCATGTCGTTACATCCCTTACCACTGACACCAGCTCGAGCGACTCCAACACCTCTTAAAGTCACTGCTCAAGCACCTGGTATTCAGACCGTCCAATTAAAGCAGCTCCCTGCAACAATGCAGCCGCAGTCCCAGGTTCAGGTACAAGTGCAGCAACATCAACAACAGCAGCAGCAGCAAGGTCCAGCGCTACAGCAAAGGACGATTAGTAGCATAAATAACGCCAACGTTACTTCGGCTGGTATTGCTAATCAACAGCCTGGCCAGATACAGGGACAATATCTACATCCTCAGCAAACCGCGACGTATTATTCCATTGATACATCTGGTGAGTAATATGTTAATTTATCTTTTACTCCTTACAAGTATCAATATAGTTAATGTTATTTTAATGGATTATTTTAGGAGGATATCCTCAGTATCGTCAAACATCAGTGCAGCCTGTCAGATTATTAGTGGAACCAGGATTTGAAGAACCACTTGGTAAACCTAATGCCTCGCCTAGACCTAGCATACTCAGAAAGAGAGATCATGATGGTTCTCCTGCAAAGGGTAATGTACAAAATTTCACCGATGAATACAAAATACCATTAATTAGGCACGACCGCGACACGGAAGTGCCTTATTTTATTAATACTTACATTTGCATCTTTGTAGGAGTAGCAAAAAACTTAGTTCCAGTACTAGCTTCTATGCCGTCGGCCTCAGCATCTAGTCCACCTGGCTCACCAAAAGGTGATCGAGACGGCGGTGGTAATCATAGCTCGGGTTCAACGACAGTATCGGCAACCTCATCACCAGGTCTTGACGAAGATCCCGAGCAGTCTCGCATAACCATTAATCCTACTATAGAGATGTCACCGCGTAAGAAGCCGCGCAAGCAACAACTCACGGGAGTCGAACTAACTGAGCCCAGGTGCACTGAAGAGGAGATGCAGTTTATAACCGAGGAAAAAATAAAAAAAGAGGTCAAAGAGGAGCCCAAGGAAAAGTACGACGAAAGGAAATCCAACGCGAATCTTCAGCAAGATCGTAAGACATCTCAACCGGCATCCGTTAGAACAAAGCCCAAGCGTTCTTTATTAGGTAAACTTTTATTTTTTTTTTATTCGATGAACGTAAATGTATCTATACATGCGAAACTAAAATATTTATATGAAAAACAGGTGAGTCATGGAAAGAAAAATGTAGCCGTGTAAGATTGCATCACTTTAAAAGGCCAACTGACGTTAAGCCTCGCGAGGAAAGACGGCCAACTATCAATGAAATCGCACAGCAAAAATACGTGTTACAAAAAGTGAACGGATGGAAAATCTTTCATCTGACGTCTCAAATGAACGACTTGGCTGAACTTGAAAAATATGTATGTTTGGATATGACTACCACTACTCAATCTATGCGAATAAGATAAATACAATGTTTAATGTCGATCTCTTTTTAAGGTTCATGACAAGTTAAAATCAACTTTGACCATGCTGGAATCCCAGCAAGTGAAGAATAGGTCTGATGATAGTTTGGAACGAGCAAACGAACTTATAAAGGGCAATATGCAGCGCAGTAGTTTAATAAGCGAAGGGATGCACGAAGCACGCGTACAACTCACTGCAATATTCCAGCACAAGACATACGTGGCGGACTTACTTCAGCGTAGTGGTAATAAACGGGCGCAGAAAAAGAGAGATAAGTGAATTTAATTGTGTGCAAGATCAAATTATATTTAAAAAAGACTATAAATAATACTATAGATACATGTGCGAGTTTTAAGAATACGTTATTTTTATTAAAAAGTATATATCAAAATAAAAAAAAAATTCAGATTTAAATAATACATAAATAACTGTTTGTATTTAGAAACCAACCCTCTACTAGTAAAGCATACATGCATATTGGGATTAAAAGATAACACAGTCTTTTATATTCTGAATTTGATTTATTTTTACCATTGGCATTTAAGAATATTTTGTGTTTGACTAAAAAAAATGTTAACATTATCAAATCAGACTATTGAGTATCAAGTAGGCATTTATTAGTTATTAAACTACTTCGCGCTACTGATAAAAAATACTAGAACAACATTTTTTTTAATAAATGTGATTTAATTTAAAAAAATCTAAATACTTTCTCGCTCTGCGTGAAAAGATAAATACGATAACCTGTTACGATGGATGGTAATATCTACAAGTTTTGTAACACCAACCACACGATATTTACAGTTAGAGTCGTACTTCATCGTGTTTAATGCTGATCACTTGAATCATAATTTGATTTTTACTAGAATCTTGGCGGATCAACTAAACGCTTAAAATATAAAACTATTTTAATCAATATCAAGCATTTCACATGAATATGTGTGTGTATGTCAGATAAAAGGCGAGTGGTGACTTATAGAGTGTATATAATATTTGTTTATGTTTATACTATCAATATTGCCCTCTGCAATGAGAAGCATGGACGTTTTCTTCTGGTTTAAGGCTTCTATTTCGCGTGTGCGCTGATTTTCGTTATGCTCTAAATTCCGTCGTTATTGGTACACTTGAAGGCTCTTTTAATTTTGCATATTTTCTTATGAAAAGTTAACAGTAGTTTATGGCGATGCATTCATGAAAGTTGAGTGCGATAATTATATTACTTAGGCATCGTTGATTAGAATGGATTATTTACTTTTGTACAAAGTAACATTCTTAGTATCACCCAAGTTTATCTTAATATAAAAATCAATTGATTTGTTAGATCATTGCGTAGTTACAAGAATAAATCAAAGTATCTTGCTTTTTTGCATAAAATTACATATTGCTTTAAACAATTGTTCATATTAGCTGGGCCAATATAATTACAAAGACGCTTTCTCTTACACAGTTACGTGTGCATTTTTTGCTGAACGTAAAAGATTATGCACTTTATTACATAAAAATCGTGTACAAATTGAGTCTTGATTTTATAAAAGTTGCAATAATTACGAAACATCAAGTCATTGGCGCACTCAAAAGGAAGCGCTCAATTCAAAAAACAATGCATCATTGTGTTATATAGAAATCAAGGCTCATTTGACATGGTATATAGACATCACATAATTAGCTTGGTTTCCACACATCAGCTGTGGGTCTGACACGAATAAACATTGTAAATACATAAAAATATAGCGTTGGTGTATTGTATAATATAAAAAGAAAGCAAGACGCACAGCTGTAATATGCAATAGGAATCGTAAATCTTTCAAAATTCGTCGGTTAATAATATTTTGCAATAACATCAGTATAATTAACAGTTAATATAGAAGTTTTTCAGTTTAATATTATACGCGTTTGTTGCTTTATCATAGGTTTTTATTTCATTAAACATTATTCTTTCGATAAAATGAGGAACTATAATGGCGCGCGTGACTAGTCGCATCGCGACATTGAATATGCGCTCTGGCGCTGAAGCTTTTTATCCTGAAAAACTCACCCTTGCTCCATCGCGCGAGAGCAAAGTGAAGGTCTCTTGTTTGGTCCCTGAACCCGAAACTTGTACGTTATTCTTAGCACCTTACTTTCGCTTAGTGAATTTTGTGCTTGGAGACACGCGCATTGTTCGCGTTGGTATAGGTGAACGTTGTCCGAGAGTCGGTTGACAGACTAGAACGATACGGATTTTCGCAAATTTATTGGTCAAGTCGTGCATTGTTAAGCGGCACATTTCGAATATCATGTTTAAGGTCTGGCGGCGACCTTGCTGGCGCGACGTAAACTGGCGTAAACTACAATTGAGATATCCATTGTTTATATGTTAAGGCTTATTTTGCGGACTATTCATTAGGTATATTTTTATAATTTCCGCGACTAATGCAGCTGCTTTACACTTTTGTTGTAACGTTCACCTATACGCGTGTACGCAAATGGCTATTAGATAATTTATCTGGAGAACATTCACTCGTTGTTTCCTTATTCATGATCAAATAAATGATGTAGAGTACAAATAACATCAATTTACGCAAGCTATTGAGCAAGTTTCTAATTACGCCATTCATCCGTTTACAAAGTGTTTTAAAGTGTATGCTTTGAACTGGCCAATTCAAATATCCGAAAACAAACAAGAAACACGGCAAACTGAACTAATTTTCATAACGATGCTTCTGTAAACGAAAACCAATTTTCATGAATAGTTTATGCAACGATTACCGTTTATAGTAATGATTATCGACGTTTGAAATAACAAGCAAACATAACATTTGTTAAGAAATTATTTCAATAAATAAATAGATAAGTTAAACTCGCAAAATTGAATATTAATATTGAAACGGTTCAAATAACGAGGAAACAACGAGGCTTCGCACTCCCCATTCGTTTTTAACGGTCGATCGAAAATATCTCTGAGCACTTCGTGATTGACATTTTGAAATATACTATGAATAGAAGGTTCAGGGAAAATCCGCGCTGTGCAGACGTGATAAAATAGCTTAGGATTTGCGTGCGTTTAATATTTTGCGAATCGATGCAAAATTAACATCCGTCAATGTATGATACCTTGATGCATCGATACATTTCTAAATTCCTATATTTAAATTCGTTCGGCATGTGTGTGCTTATTGTAAAAATGGTTTCGCGTTCTCTACAAAAATGGACTATCGTTATACGAAGTACTTTATACATTGCATTTGCATTGAAAAAAACGAAACGTTGAAAAAAATTAACATTTATTCTAACGAGAAAAATTAGCAATCGATGACGATTTATATAGAGATGCTTCTGTATATTGTGATTTATAAATCTGTATGAATTTCATTACAAATCTTTACGTAAGCGGCTTGGGCGTGAAACTTATTCGAAATTCACATTTATATTGTATTTAATTCGATTGACGTTTATATTCTAAATAATTTCTCGCTTCTTTCTTCGTCTAATTTCTAAGGCCAAAGTTCTCACACATCTAGTTGATTTATCTCCTAATATAAATATATTTCTTTTTTTTCAATGACTTACTACTCACACAGTCTTTTAAGGCTTTTGTGTCGAAAATTCTTTCCCCGATGCTAAAATATATTCTTTGATAACGTTATTGCGCAACTCTCTAGAGTATTTATAGAATACTTATATCGGTTTTTCGCGAACCAATGCAAAACATGGAATTAACACCTTGAACCCCTCGTTATTTTTAAGCGATTGAAAGGCATACCGTTAAGTTTGAATTTTAATAGCCAGACCTCTAAAATGATTAGTTTCTGCTTGAAAAAGAATTCGGGGTCAAAGGGTCAAAACTTTGAGATAACAAAAACAATGCGACATTGTATTTAACACTAGGAAGTCTGTAGAAATCTTAATGCAACAATATCATTGAAAAAAATCGCTTATTGATTCGTACCTCAAGTGCGCTTCTGAGCCCATTTCATATCATCGGCTCGGGGTTTGCAACCCGTCGTTCTTTCGATTATGCACTCTAATGTGTACCAAAAATGCAATTTTTCCAGGGGCCAGTTTAACCAACCGGTCGTTATGCAAAAGTACGTCTCGTGTGGCGAAACATGATGGACGCGATGATGTCGTCTCGGCAAAATTATTCGGTGCTCTTGTAACCAGACAACGTACGAAGGCAATCCAAAGTATGTGTGAGACCATTTATGAATCTGTCAAAAGAGACATTCTTAAAATAAGAATATTGAATTGGTGGTGTAAATCATCATTTTCAAGCCACTCACTTGATTTGTTAGTGCTACAAATATTGTAAGTTGATACCAGTAACAGATCCAGAAAAATTTTTTCTGAATTTCTGGCTCTGACAAGAAGAGAAAGTCCCATGTCAGTTTGCAGAGAACTGGTATGGTAACTGCAAATGTATCACCGTTTGTTTCTATGAAATCGTGCCTTGTAATACTTGTTGGATCTATATGATGTTCTCGAAAAGGCCTGAGTAAATTCTAAAATAATGCATATTAATTTTTAAGACTTTGATAATCTAAAATTAAAATCGAATTGATCAAAAAATACCTTTCCAATAATTGGTAACTCAATGGATCCCCATGTGTCTGCAGCCCAATGAGCAAAACCAGAAATGAAGTCTGCGGTAATGATTCCACATAATGCACCAATGATTATTGAACCCAAATTCTCCAGCTTTATTCGAATGAGTATGAATAGTATATTGATGGACATAAGAGCTATGCAAACACATACACATACTGTTTCTTGCAATCTTTTGCCTGTAAAGAAGTTTTTTTGTGAATCGACTTGAAAAAGCAGTCTTCTCAATTGAAAAGCAAATAGAAAATTGAATGATCTCACCTCCACTATACAAACTTGCTAATTCTTGAGCACCTTTGTGATTGGGACCCCATCTTGGAGCGTTTCTGTCTTCAGCTGAAGTAGGCACCACTGAATTAGCATTAGGATCATCTTCAAGCATAGAATTTTCGTAAATTTGACGCTCCGTTTTTACAGGGGCCAAAAAATTTGTGGCCATAGTGCAAGCTGCAGAAGCAGCTTGACCCAGATGTGGCATTGCCGATGCTTCCATGATTATTGTATTTACAGTCTTTGCGATGTTATTACAAATTAATGCTTTTTTGCAAGCTATATCAATTTTCTTCAAGATCAAAAATCATCAAGACAATACAATCTTTTTGAAGTAGTTGCGAGAGCTGTGAAAATTGTCAACCATTGGCATATTTTCCCATTGGATAAATAATAAACGCGCTAATAGCGCGTTTTTCTAGGTACTATGCTCTGACTTGAATTACAAAAGCTACTTCTTCCTGATTTACGTATGCTGCGAGTGCGACAATTGTTGGACTCGGTGGTCCAATTGGCATTACTGAAAGACAGGAGCGTGACGTAAGCATCGAGTGAGTGGTCTTCATCCTGTTTTGAAAAGGATCAAGCCAATGAGTTTTGTTGTAGCATTCAACAAGCCTTTGATTTATGAAAGTGTCTCAAATAATCTTGTCCATCAAGTTCTTTGTCAAGTGCCTCATCAGTTGAATCTTCAGCCAAAGGCTGCAGGAGCACTTGTATTATCTGAAACGAAGAATTAATCAATGAAAGTCAGATGTCCAGCTTATATTTGCAAATTGAGATTACACTGTTGGTTACACTCGACAGAGTTTCACATACACACAGACGCAATCACAGCATATCAAATAACTGACAACCCCCTTCGAACAGTGATATATCAGTTATGTCCAGTTATTCAAGGTTCATTCGCCTCTGAATTTACACAATGAAGTCAGGTTATAACTGGATTCAGGTTCACTTTTCTGACCAGACAGCTGACTGTACATGAAATTCTCACATCCGTACACCTTTCAAAGAACACTGAACAGCAGCAATTATACTCAACGCGAAAAAAGAACGACTCCGAGCAATTGCATTCAATTCAGCTCACAGCCATATCCACTGTCTTCTCAAAAGCAATTATTTATAAAGTATCACTTTACAATATGCTTGATAAACTAATAATAGCGCGCAGGCACGTACGAGACCTCGTATCGGTGCGTATAAGTATATATGTATAATAATTGAAAAGACAATCGAGGAAAGGAAAAAAGGAAGATTCACACTGTCGCGCGCTCGCGGCTATCTAAAAATAGCCCTCACGGTGAGAGAGTAGAGAGAGAATTTCGCAATTTTACGCAAATTCTTCGATTTCATCAATGAAGACGATAATTTACTGCAAAACTGCCCCGTACTCGAAATAGTCAGCAAGCGTGTATAGATATACAAGTAGAGACAATAAGAGGAGCCGGAGACGGCTGCATTCTTTTCCGACTACTTCTCGTCTCAGAGCTCTTATGTTATTAATTTCAATTGTGTCGCGCACCGCACACACTTTACTCGAATCGCCCGAGACGCTCGACGCACGTCCTATATATATACGTTAAGAGCGAGTCTTCATTGACAAAGCGAAGAAAAAAGAGCCGCCGAGAGTTACAATTTCGTCTGCTCCGTTTCGTCGCCGGCTCTATATATAGGTATATATATAGGCTTGGCATTCTGTACACATGACACCTGCAGCTTGTCACTTGCCGAGATTTCACCTATGACTATAAGTATACGCGATTTTTTTCAGGAGGAAAAAAGCCGACTTGCCGAGATAAGAGACGGTTCGTCATCCGCGTGCTGTGTCACGTAATGTAGCAGATGGATAAGATCCTATATATACGTTACGAAAAATTCAAGCCCGCAAGTGCATCCAGCGATGAGCAACAGGAGAGGCGAGAGTAAATACGCAGATGACAGCATCGAGAGCAAAACGCGACGGATCGAGCTTATACATACACACATGTGCCGCGCGACGAGAGACGACGATCATCATATACACGGCTCTCTCCTATACTCGCTCGACGAAAATAAACGTGACAGAGAGCGAAGAATGGAAAATCGCGAATGAAGGTAAGTACGAAACTCGTAGCAGTATACAGGAGCCTCGTCGTCGCCAGTATATATATATATATATAGTCTTCAATCGATGGCTTTGCGTGTAACTGGCGGCGCCAAGCTGTATACCGCCAGCTCCGAGTCTTATACAGAATAATAATACAACGTAGCACTGCACGAACGCACATCGCATATCGATGCTATATATATATATATATATATATATATACCGTGAAATAATTGGAAAAACGTACGCAAAGGCAGATAGAGACGATCTCGTGGAAATCAGCGCAGCGTCCGATGCGGCACTAAGCTACCTACTATACACGACTGCGCGCGCGAAGCCTCGCCTATCGTCCTCGACTGTAACGTCTCCTCCCCCTCTTCCTCCTCTCTTGCCTTTCCCCCTACCCTCGCGATATATATGATTCTTCTTTTCTGACTTTGCTCGCATAACCACGTGTTTTACTCTATATACTATATATACTCGTGTCTATAAGTACTCACCCCCCTTTCGGGCCGGGCGGTTATGGCTTTTCTCAATGGGGTTATATACTCGTGCTCTATACTGGCTCGCGAGGGTATATATATATATATATATATATATATATATAAGGATCTCGAGCTTGCGATTACGAGAACGCGACGTTTTACATTAAATTTTTTAGCGAAGCGCTGTGTGTGCGTTTTTATGCGCGGACGCTTTATAGCGCAATTAACCCTTTTTATACCCTTTTATGGAGAAAGATTCGATGTATTCTTATTCCAACTTCCCGTGTATCCGTATAACGCGCAAATTATACGGAAAATAGAATTTTAATTGGCGCCGCCTACTCTTCTCTGTAAATAGGTTTAATTGCTAACTTTTACTTTTATATATCCTTTGATTTACATCATTCTTTTCAGTGAATTTTCAAAGAGCACGATATATATAGCCAGTGGAAAAAGTGGAATATCCTCCGTGTCGAGACGCGAAGTCACGCGCCGCGTTTTAACACGTTTCAACGAACATGCACGAACTTCATTTTAATCCTACAATAAATTTTAATCACTCTTTAAAAAATTTTCCCGCGGGGATGTGTCAATTTTTCGTCAAACACTCCGTGTAGATCGTACTTTTTGATATAAACGATGCGCGGATTTGAATTTCATGCCACACTGCACGACTCGATGATTTATATGGCATATTTGCGTCTACGTGTAGTGTGTACGTCAGGCGCAACAATAAATTCACGGAGATACCGTTGGGATAAAAATGAGCGATGAGATGCGCCCGACATTCGATTCGAAGTATATACATTACATAGAATTGGAAATTGATAGGATCTTCGTCATTATGTCGTGATTATTTTTACACCAACGACCTTCCCGACTGACACAACGCTGTCCGAACAATCGTTCCGTTATAAGCTCATAAAAGCTGAAAAAAGACAAATAACCTGCCGCACCTTTGTTTGTCTTTTTTTTTTTTTTTTTAGATAGCACGCGTCTATTTTTATATCTACACCTGATACGCTACACGAAAATGCTCTAAGGGCATTTTATTAAGGGATGCTTTATCTGCTTAGCAAAATGTACATACGTACGCCTAAAAAAAGCACATTTTTGAATTTAAATGAACCGTTCGACTAAGTATACTTGTCGGGGCCTATTTAGTTATCGCATGCTAAGCTAATAAGCCATGTGTATAATATAATACAGCAAAATTGAATATCAATATAAGCGATTGGTAATAAACGAGCGTTAGAAAAGTCGATACAACGAAGGAAAAAGAGCGGCAAACTGAATTACTGACAAGAGTCGAGCGTATAATAGTCGTTATCTGCAATTATGTACACGTGCGATATCGTTACTAATAACGAGTCAGTGACAAGTATCTCACATTACTTTTTTTTTTTTTTTTTTGCAGTCTCAGCGCAATTAGCGCGAATCGCGAAAATTTACCGCGCAAAGGAACGTCGTTATCAAATATTCAAAAAGTATCGATCGAAATATCGCGCGTGGCGAGTTAAAAGTACCGAAAACACGGATAAAAATTTAATTAAAACGCGAAGCAAGTTCCCTGGCGAAGAACTTTCGTCGGGCTCGTATACGAACTGATGAAAGCAGCCACTAAAGCTCCCCGTAGACGATAAACAATCGTCCGCGACTTTTCGCAAACTCGTTAAAGTCACGTCTACCGCAATATACATCACATTGCGTTAACGACCTCGGGAATCTTCGAGACGATCGCTAAAAAGCCTCAACTTCTATATGCCAGTAGTGTCCGGTCTATATACGTGTAAGTATTTATAAATAATGTCGATCGATCGAGACCGGCCTGTAACCCGCGCAGGTGTATGTAACTTTGCCTTTATATAAAAAAAAAAAAAAAAAACGCAAAACCAATAAACGTTAACAGCCCATAAGGACGATGGCTCAATCTGCCGAGACTTGAATTCCCCGTTGAATCAATATAGAAAGGGGAAAAAAATCCCCGCAAACGGCAATATATTTTCCCCTCGTGTTTACCCTCGCGCGACTATCAAGCATATAATCGAATCCGGGTGTAGGTGACGATCGTCGGGCCGGTATAGCATCGATCAGTGGCCAATTTTTCAAAGAATATTAAATTAACAGGTCAGCCTAGCTGGAGAATCGATCTTCCACGCGGATATATGTATGGGCTGTGTTGGATAGGTGAGTCGTCACTCGCGCGCACTTACGTGTACACGTGTATATGTATATATATATATATATATATATATACATAACGCGGCGGCGTTGTTTCTCGGAAAAGTTCCTTACATACTGCGCAGCGGACGCGGCCGATTGTTCCAGTTAAGGCTTGAAAAACAATGAACTTGACTCGAGCCAGACTACTGTTCTCTATGGCAGTACAGGATATAAGGAACTAATAGAGTGGACGATCGATGCTTTTCGTATACGCGCGGTACGTTGAGGCTTTTATTGAGTTTTATACGTTCCGTATATATAGTCGTAGCAAGTTTCGGACATCGTAGAGGAATGAAAAGCTTCGTTGTATTTATACGCGCGAGTAGTATATAATTTAAGTGTATATATATATACACCCGTAATTTTCTACTTAAACGTCAAAAAAGCTCTGGAAGACTACGTGACACGACGACGCATTCGCTCTCGCACCTATCCGCGAGAATTTCTCAATTACTTGGTATAACGAACGAAAGTCATGCTCTGGTGTGGTATTACAAAGATTAGAACCAGTATATATAAAGTGGAATAGGCGCAATTGTCAAGGGTATAATACTCGGGCACGGTATAATTTTTGCCAGCGCAACTTTAGATTGAATTTTGATTTTTCTGAAGAAAAACACTGAAGGACTGGGTGTAATTAGGTATATATAGCCCAGCGGATATACTTACAGCAAGCTGCCAATTTTCGCGATGCGGAATCGTTATACCGAGAGGATTGCACGTAACGGTAGGGCAACTTTACCAAAAAAATTAATCGACCAATGCAAGTAGAACAATGTCAAGACGGCTCAGCCTGTAAAGCCTCGATTAAAGCAATTAACCAGACGCAAACGCCTATGATTCACCGATAATTCGATCGCGTGTATGATTTCATATACGCCGCATCCAAAATAAGGATGACGTTACAGCCCCCACTATATAGCTATAGCTCGAGTCTCTCCGTATTCCAAAAAGCTCCGGTAGTAATTAATCCGTATATATATATATATATATATATATATATATATATATATATATACAGTAGCTATAAAGAGCTCCGCATCGAAATTATACAGCCGCATACAGCGCGTACACACGCATATCACGCGACATGTAACACACCTCGCGCGACACGAAAGTCCGCTGGTTCTCGCCGCGCACGTATTAACGTTTCGCTCGATTATGCATTCAGCAGCAACGTGTACTACAGGTATGCGATATATATGATGCGGACAAGCTATATCGATCTGCTTACGCTCTCTCGGGTTGCACTGGACAATGGAATTTATTTTACAGTCGGCTGATCACGTTTTTAATGCGCTTGCTGGATTTCAGTATAAGAACTGGAATTTCCGTGAAATGGACGGTTTTGAATATTCGCGCGCGCGCGAGCTTTTATTTCGCGCGTGCGGCATTTGATGATGCTTTTTAACTGGCTTTTATTTTCGCTAAAAATTATATAGTTAAAACTAAACCAAAGTCGTAAAATATAAAGTACTGTCTCTTTATTCATGTGGCACTTGAATTCGACTGCGCACGTACCTTCAGCGATTCATTTCAGATCTGAATTATTCAAAACAGTCGTCAAAAGAAAGTCATATACCACGACACGGCGCGTCGATATATATTACAATGCGCCGACCTTTCTCGACGGGCGCAAATTTTCGTAATTATTCAAATTACGCAAATAAAAGTTTACAAACTGCCAACTCGTACACTTAGCTTAATAATCATAGTGTTAAAAAAAAGAACAACGAGTATAACTTGCTATACAGCTATAATATATACACTATTTACAACTGTGTATATTATCTTAATATGGACGAGACATGCGATATATTATATGTTTGAGAGAACGCGTGGTTTGAAATTTGCGAGGGAAAAATCGATCGTCGAGGTATACGACGTCGTTCGAGATCGAGAAACGTGGGCAAACGTAAACACACATATTGCTTTGGCCTCTAGAAGAGAAATATAGTTTTTCAATGAGGAAATCGAGCTGATTATTTTATTTATTACCTTTGGAGTGCAAGGTTAGTGTTGTAGACTAGGAAGTTCATTAATTTTTGTTCGATAACGTCTTCTACGCTTGAGGAACGTACTATTCGGCTTTCTAACCTATTCAGCTTCCAAACGAAATATATCTTTTTACAGTGTTTGTATCGTTAGGAAACTATTTTTTAACGTTAATTTTCTGCTGTAAATTGTCACATATTCTAGTTACTTTGGTGGCTTCAAAAATTATATATCACTCGAAACAAAGTTACAACTCAAGATATTTCTTTTAGTCAACAATTTCAGTAAAGATGAAACTGTCTTTATTCAACGAAAATGCAAAAGTACTTTTGGTTGGCGAGGGAAATTTTTCTTTTGCTGTTACATTAATGAAGCATAACTTAAATGTCCATCTCATTGCCACTTGTTATGAAAAGGATGTAAATGAAACTGGAAAGAAAAACATAGATATTTTAAAAAGTCATGGTCAGTAAAATAATTTCATTTTTTTTCAAAAGACACGAGAAAATAAATATTTTATGAAGCTATGATTTTCTTTTCAGGTATTCAAGTATTGGTAGGAGTCGATGCAACAAAATTGGAAGAACATAAAATCTTGAGTTCTCAGTCTTTTGACATAGTAGTTTTTAATTTCCCTCATGTAGGAGGAAAAATGAGAATAGAAAAGAACAGAGAATTGTTGAGACAGTTTTTCATATCAGTTAAATCTGTTTTACATAAGGATGGAAAAGTTCTGATGAGTTTGTGCGATGGACAGGGGGGTACACCTGCTGATACATCCAGAAGACAGTGGAATGATTCTTGGCAAGTCACAGAAATGGCTGCTCATGGTAGCTTTGTGCTACTTGCTATCGAACCATTTGATTCTTCCCTGTTTAAAACTTACACTGTTACTGGATACAGGAGTTTAGAAAAAAAATTTAATACTGAAGGATCTCTCACTCATGTTTTTAAGCTAGCTGACAGACCTGACATTGTCAATATTGCACCCAAAATAAAAATCAACTTACAGAAGAACAATTACAAGCCAATTGAATGGGAGAATGTCATTTTTGAAGCTAGTAGGGATGCAAATGGCAGTAGCTGTAATTTATCATTATATCCTAATTTCTACAAATTTGATATGACAGTCTGTATTAATTCAGAATTCTCTAATTCAAACTTTTATGAATCATTGTACAATAATGCAGGTCTTATTATAAGCAATGTGGAATTTATTGGTTTTTATAAATTTCCGGATTTCAAAGAAACCAGAACATTTAGAATAACTTACAAATCTGACAAATTTCCATTATACAGAAAATTAGTTATAGACATTCATGAAAACTTGATAGCAGGAATAGTTGAAAGAGATTTGCATGTAACTGTTCCTAGATAGGTGTAAATAAAATTTGACGCACTTTAAATGCATTTTGAAACATAGAAAGGTTGGAACGAAATTAATTTTTTTAAGGATATAATTTCCTTTTATTTAATTTAATGATTTTTTTTCCAGATGCAACCTATTTTCAAATGGCAATCCATCTCTGCAGTGTACAGAGTTATTAAGAATTGCAACACTGTACAGAAAAATATTTACCAGTCTAAAAGAATTCGAATTATAAGCAGTTTCTTGTACAAATCATTTCACAGTACTCATCAAATTCATGAACATGAACATGTTGCAAGTGCTCTCAGGAATACAAAACCAAAATCTGATAGAGATACATTGCAATACTTTGTTGATATGAAACAGGTAAAGTATTTTCTCATCATTGATTAATATACGGTATTTTTTAATTTTTGCATAATGATTTTACAATACTAGGTCAGAGTTCAAGGAGGCAAAGGAGGAGATGGAGCTATTTCTTTTCTGCAGTTGTGGGTGAATGAAAGAGCTGGGCCAGACGGAGGTGATGGGGGTCATGGTGGACATGTAATATTTCATGTTGGTAAAATTATTATAGAATACATTTTTTTTATAGAAATATATTTTTAACAGGAATGTTAAATTGAGTAAAGTAAATTTCAGGTATCAGCTGATGTCAAAGATTTGTCAAGTGTAGGTAGTGTACTTGTAGCTGAGAGTGGAGAAGAGGGGCACGGCAAAGACTGTTTTGGAAAGAATGCAAAACACAATATTATCAAAGTTCCAGTAGGAACTATTGTAAGAGATACAGAAGGAACCATACTGGCTGACTTAGATGAAGAAGGTATGATGTACATAGCTGCTCGAGGTGGTGCAGGAGGTCATGGCAATGCCTTCTTTAAGTCTAACATGAACCAGTCTCCAAAAATTTCTGAATATGGGGCAGAAGGGGAAAGCAAACAGTATGTGCTAGAAGTGAGAAGTATGGCACATGTCGGTTTGGTAAGTTGACAAAACTATAATAAGTATACTTAGTACGTATAATAGCCAAGGATTATGAATGCAGTAGTAATACAATTTTGATGATTTATAGATTGGTCTTCCTAATGCTGGAAAAAGTACGTTACTCAGGGCTATCTCGAGAGCAAGACCAAAAGTCGCATCATACCCCTTTACGACTTTGAGACCTCACATTGGAATGATCCAATATGATGATTATGAGCAAATTGCTGTTGCTGATCTACCTGGATTAATACCAGATTCACATAAGAATAAAGGTCTTGGAATTACGTTTTTAAAACATGCCGAACGTTGTGCAGCTTTATTATTTATCGTTGATTTAACTCAAGAGGAACCGTGGACTCATTTTGAAATTCTACAGTATGAAATCAGCCAATTTAACGATAAACTGAATGATAGACCTATGATAATCATAGCAAACAAAGTTGATTTACCAGAAGCAAAGGTAAGTTTAATTTGTGTTACAAGTAATGAGTAGACAAAGAAAAAAATATATTATCATATACTACTTTTGCAGGAAAATTTGAGGCTGTTAAAAGAAAAAATCGACCTACCTATTATTCCGATTTCTGCAAAAATGGGAACCAACGTTGCAACGTTATTAAAGGAAATCAGAAAATTGTACGACTTACATTTAAAAAAAAACGAATAGTAGCAAAAATGATTTAGCATAAGATTTATTTAATAAAAAATGTTAAAATTATTAAAATGACTTATTTTTTCTGACAGTACTTAAAATCCTCAAATACAGTCTTAACGTTGGATTGCTGTAAAATGGTCTCAAACCATCTGTTGGTATTTTGGTACTTTTTTCTTGTTTCCAAATCCAAAGTATGTTGGTAAGCTGGCGACAGTGTAACAAATACTGCGATATCAGCCAAAGTAATTCGTTCTCCTACCAAATATGTCTTCTTTAGTAACGTCTTATTTAAAGCTTCCAAGATTTGTAGTACGTTGTTTCGCGCTTCTTTGGTTGAGTCTTTGGAACTTTTTACAGCGCCTACAGTAGGTAGAACCCAACTACAAACCGATGGTAGAATATGATTGTCCGAAAAGCTCATCCACTGCAAAACCTCACTTTGAGCAAACAAGTCAGTGCCTTTTAATTGATCATCAGCGAGGTAAAAGGCAATAGCGTTTCCATCATTCAGAGTTATTGTGTCATCTTTATATACAATTGGACCATTTTCTCGAGTATTTTTTGTATGATTCTGAACCTTAAGGCACTTTCCAGCATATCGAGCTGCGATTTGTACCAAATACCCCTTCACGCTTCCGGTATTTGCGTAAACAGATGGTTCAGAAGTGGATTTAGAACAGGACGTATCGACACAAGTTTTAGTTTCTGAAAATTTTAAAAGTCATTTCGGTTTTAGACTTTATTATGATGAAAAATAATTTTGGTACATTGACGAATTCAAATAAAAAATTTATTATATAAAAATGAAAATTTTCCACAAGTTAATTATACAAATTGTATTGCAGGCAATAATAAATTACAAAAAAGTTCATGCACAACTTTTAGCATGCATAACACTTTTTTCAGTAAGAACTGAAAAGCATATAGTAGGCTTTCACATTATACAAAAATAGGTTTTCATGCGCTTGTCTTACACGCTAATGTTGTAAAAATTAAGAGAAAATATGCAAACAACAACTCTAGCTAAACACAAACACATGCATCGTTACGATGTACCTTCTTCCAATTTAAGAACTGAGTATGCATATGTCTTCGCAGTGGCCAAGGCCTCCTTTAGACAAGAAATGTTAGGGCCAGAAGCCTGAGCAGATTCTGGTTTGCCACCTCCCCTTCCTTGCATCAAAGATGCAATAGATTGTATCCACTCGTTTGCTTTGAGCCCCTTAGCAATAGCGGACTGCAAAAAAGATTACCAGTTTTAGTATTAACATGTATTTGAAAATTACCTTATAAATCTTACCTTTGGAACGGCGCTGAGGGCGAAAATCTTCTTTTCATCTTCATCAACACTTATAAACAAGGCGCTTGTCTCCGGCGAGATAGCTTTCACTTTCTTTAAAGCCGCATCAAGAGCTTTCGTATTATTAAATGCGTTTAACACTTCAACAAGGACTGGAGCACCTTTGTTAGATTCAATAATGTTAACTGCCGTTTCAACAACGGCATTCGCGACTGCAGCCTTCGCAGAACGTTCCTTGTCGTCCAGGGCCTTCTTCAGCGCTTTCAACTCCGATCTCATCTCTTCCTGTAGTAGAAAAAAAAAATTATTTTTACAAATTAAAAATTATCTGATTTTCAAGAAAATTAGAAAAAAGCAAACCTTTTTCCAGTAAGGTATCACAGCATGCGACACATCATCCGTCAGCTCAACGATCTTCTTGACGATCTCTTTAGAAGTTGCAGAGTCTTTGACGGTTTCCACGCTGCTCTTTATTTGGTTCAAGTTGTTTTGCAGAAGTTCGGCCTTCTTCAAGGCTTTTGATGCTTCTGGACCAGTCAGAGCAACAATACGCCTGATGCCCTTGGCAATAGCCTCTTCACTAGCAATGACAAAGTCACCGATATGTCCGGTACGATGCAGGTGAGTACCACCACAGAACTCCACGCTTGTCTTTGCACCAGCTGGGCTCAGTGGATCTTTTTCCAACTCCTCAACAGTAACACCCATGCTAACTACTCTGACTGGGTCAGGGTACGTTTCACCAAACATAGCGCGGAGACCCTGAATCGTTCTGGCGATAGCCAGTGGACTCTCTTTCGCGTAGATCTCCTTGTCTTCCTTGACCATCAGGTTCGTGAACTGCTCAGTCTTCTTCACCTGCTCGGCAGTCATTGCACCCTTATTCGTGAAGTCAAATCTCAGTCTGTCGGGAGCGACCAGAGATCCCTTCTGATCGGCATCCGTGCCCAGCACACTTCTCAAAGCGTGATTAAGGGCGTGAGTAGCGGTGTGGTTGCTCATTATCAGTCTTCTCCTCGACGTGTCCACGTTTAAGTACAGCTTGTCACCTTTCTTCAGAGTACCCTCGCCAACAGTACCGATGTGCAGGACGTATCCACCTCTGACTTGTACATTCGTGACTCGAATCTCCGTACTCTGTGGGGGGGAAAAAGTGAAATATTACAGAATTTTCGTTCAGTATTTTTAAATTATTTACATAAATGTACGCATTACCTCATCATCGACTTTTACTAAGAAACCCTCATCGTAGATTTGGCCTCCTTGTTCAGCGTAAAAGTTGGTTTGGTCTAGTAACACACCAACTTCGTCGCCAGACTTGACTTCATCTACGAACGTTTTGTCCTTACGCAAAGCTAAAACAGTACCGGTACACGGAGCAAAGGTATATTCGGCGTATTTCTCAGTTTTCTCCACTTTGTAATTGTACTTCGGAGAGTCGTCCGTTGTCTTCACTCCTTTATTTTGAAGTTCCGTGATCGCGTGCACATCTAAATTGATTTGATCGTTTACACCCCCGGCTTTGCCTTGAGAAGCAATCTGTAAAAATAGCGGGTATCCAAATGTCATTTAATGGTAAAAAAAGTAAACGTTGATAGTATGATAATGTAATACAGACGATTGCTAGTTTCTTGGCTTCCTCGTAAGCAGCTACATCAATTGTCAGTCCTTTTTCTTCAGCCATAAGTTGTGTTAAATCTACAGGGAATCCGTATGTATCGTACAATCGCCAAGCAACATCTCCTGGTACTACTTTCGTCGACTCCAGTTTAGCGATTGTCCTGTTGAGGAGATTTCGACCCCTTGAAAGAGTCTTCAAAAATTGCACTTCTTCTTCATTGACTATGTCTATAATAGACTGAGGGTCTCTTTTGACCTCCGGGAATACATCACCTGTAAGCAGTTAATTAAATTTTGCATGCCTCCTTAGCTAATCAATATTTGATTACAGTGTGTTCAAGGAGAATATAATACATACCAAGAAGTTCTACAACGACGTTTATGAGAGTTGCAAAGAATCCAGGTTGCGCGTTGAGTTTTTCCGTCGCATACCGGACCGCGCGCCTCAAGATTCTTCTTATCACATACCTAAATTAAAAAAAAAAAATATTTTTAGAGTGTTCAAACAACTAAATATTTTTCAATCTATAGTATCAGATATTTACCCTCTACCAGTATTATCAGGAACTCCACCATCAGCCAAAGCGATAGTTATAGTTCTAGCATGGTCAGCCAAAACTCTGTATGCCATGTCAATGCCATCTTTGTCGTCGTTTCCGACACGACCTTGATAAGCAGGAGCACCGGTACCCTTTTGGATAGCATCAAAAAGTGGCGTAAAAAGATCTGTATCATAGTTTGAGCGTTTGTTTTGTATAACCGACACAAGACGTTCTAAACCTAAACCGCAGTCGATATGTTTCTTAGGAAGTGGCTGAAGTTCTCCATTCTGTTCTCTAAAGTTGAAAAATTAATATTAATAAATTTTCTATACTTCGAATAAATCGAATAATGGAATAACAATAGTAAACCTGTTATATTGTATGAACACTAAATTCCATATTTCCAAGACATCTGGGTCATCCATGTTGACCAAGTGAGCAGCCTCTCTACCTCCAATCCTATCATAATGAAGTTCACTGCAGGGTCCACATGGACCAGTTTCACCCATTTCCCAGAAGTTATCTTTCATACTTCCAGGTAAGACATGGCTTTCTGGTACCCTGAAAAATAAATAAAATCATGTCTTTATTTAATTTAAAAATTGCATGAAAATTGACTGAAAATAAAATATTTAACTTACCCGAGAGAAAGCCAGAAATTTTTGCATTCTTCATCCGGTTTTAAATTTGATTTTTCATCTCCACCAAAATAAGTTACATAAAGTCTATCAGCTGGTAAATTCAGTTGTTGAGTCAAGAATTCCCAAGCCCATTCACAAATTTCTTTCTAGAATACATAACACATCAGTATCATGGTGATAGTGCATCGATAAATTAAAAATAATATTGAATTTACCTTGAAATAATCACCAAAAGACCAATTTCCCATCATTTCAAAAAACGTATGATGGTAAACATCTTTGCCTACATCATCCAGATCATTGTGCTTTCCACCAGCACGTATGCATTTTTGGGAATTGACAACTCTCACCCATTTAGCCATATCACTGTTGGGATCAACTGTTCCCAAGAATATAGGCTTGAACTATTAAAATAATTTAAGGTCAGTTATGATGTATCAACACATAATGATTATATTAATTATAATATTATTTACCTGATTCATCCCAGCATTTGTAAACAGCAGTGTAGGATCATCATGGGGTATTGTTGAACTAGAGTGAACATACTCATGATCCTTGGATTTGAAAAAGTCAATGTAGGCTTGACGAATGTCCTTGGCAGTTTTTCCAGCCATGATTAAAGCTTGTTCTGTCAAAAATCACATCAATTAATAGTGCAATAAAATTTTTTTATATCAAGTAAAGAAATTCTAAAGCTTTATCACAAGTGGCAATTAATTAACTTTATCTAAAATTTGTTGACTTGACTTAATAAACTTTAGATTAAAGGTATCCATATGGAATGGATTAGTGGAAATTGCATCAGAAAACAATCAAATCTATATATAGTACAGAGTCCAAATCCCTTACAAATACATTTTAAATCTCATAAGAAAAGCACCAAATAAAATTTTACATATTTTTACAGCTATAAAAAAAGAATTTAGTCACGTGGACCCACGTGAACAATGAGCCCTCCGATTGTTGATCCCCAACTATCCAAATTCCAAACAACAATTACCGGGTATCAGGTCCGGAGCAACAACTGCGAAACAGCTGACAAATGCGCAAAAAAAGCACCGGGTCACCCGTACTCAATACCTATATGTCTCAAATTTTAAGATAAACTACAAACTGTACGAGATCAGAACGGAATCAACCGGTGAAAGTAAAGGCAATGTAAGCGCCTTGCCCGTGAATATATAGGATCTGGAACGGAGCGAAAGTATATATATGTGCTCCAAATAAAAGCATGCAGTTACAACATAACCTCTATCGCTTAGCTCACCTCTTGCAACGTCTTTATGTTGCTGGATTTCTGATGTACTTATTTTGAAGTCTTTATGAACGCGAAGCGAGGTCTTTCAATGTTTAAATTACTAATCAGTAAACAAACGTAAATAAAGTATACAATTTAGATTATTTTTGACAAGAGCTAATTTTCTGTTTCCTGTATAGTAGGAGAAACTATCGTAGTTATAAGTTTAAAGAATTGTGCACGAGGCCACGCGAAGCGGCTCTACTAAGCTCCTTTTTCCATTCAGGAGCTATAGTTTTGGAATAGCAGAAGAAATGTCAAGTTTTCGACTGCTTTTTTGATTTAAGATTCTTTTTTAATTCATGCGTAAAATGATTAAATTGGTTATTTGAAATGTTTATTTTATATATTTTACAATACATGGCATTTAATTGAATTGATTTCTATCATTGTATTTATATATTTTATTACTGCGATATAATTGGCAATATTAAAAATATAAAAAGTAATAAATCTAAGCTAGCTATACTCGTTCTGAAAAATTTAAATTATTTGGACAAAAAATAAACTACACATAATTGTGTAATACGGGTCTGTATATAGGTATATATGTATATATATATATATATATATATATATATATATATATATAGAGCCGTCTTCTTCCGCGTTGATCTGTCTCCGAACGCTGTGTGTAAAATTTGCCTATAAGTCGGATTATTAACAATAAAAATAGTTCGCCATGCCGTTCATGGTAGGAAGAGAGCCTATAAGGCGCACAGTTAAATATTTAGAAGCTGGCAAATTGGTTTTAAAGAATTCCATTCAAGTAATGCAAATCAACTACAACACTCACGGACAACATCATCATGGATTAAGGTTAGAAAAGCACGAACGCAAATGTTATTATGCGCTTATTTTTTATTTGTACACAGTATTTTTAATTATAGCAACTTCAATTTACTTACTTTGCGGATTATTACTTTGATACTTCGAATGTCACTTCTGTTCTTTTCAGTTATAAATAAAAATCGTATATTTCGTTACAGGGAATTTGTCTTTTGGCATTTACCACAAGTACTGTATAAGAATCCAGAAGTTCAAGTTTTGACAATAAAGAACAGGACACCATCACCTTTTATATGGTGTTTCTACGGTATGCAATAGTTCATTTAATAGTCATAATTATGTTTGCAGAATTATAGATTTTATTCATCAATTCTTTTTACAGCGAGTGGTAAGAGGATGCTAATCGATGTAGACATGAAGAGCAAAGATGAAATATTAGACCACTTATTGAAAGTAATTGGAAAGTCAAAAGAAGTTCTGGAAAACGAAGCTGTGGCAAAAGAAAAGAAAGATAATCCGGCAAACTTTGGATATGGTTGTGAAAAAAGTTGTATATGTGAAATTCCAGGACAGATTCCCTGCCCTGGTTTAGTGCCACTTCCTAATCATATGAGAGGAAAGTTTAAGTTTGCCAAAAATGACGATTAAAATTACTATTAGACACTAAATACAAAGTAATTCTTGTAAATACATTTTTTAAAGCATTGTATAAGTCAGATTATTGAAACTTATGAATAATAAACTCATTGTCTATGATATTACTTGTTTTTATTACATATAAATATTAGTATTACAAAAATATTACATAGTAGTAAGAATTTGTACATAATGAAATCACAAAACAATAAATATATGTACATATGTATAAATAGATCATACTCATCACTGTCATTTTCATAGTCATTGTTAAAACATAATCATTGATAATACTTGTAAACAAAAACTAAAAGTATTTTCAATACCCTAAGTTTTGTTATTATGGCACTGCAAGATCATTTCTGAAAAAGCATTATAATTAATTGAATATTTTAAGAGTAATACAGTCATGACAGCGCTTCTTAGTTTTAGGCACACACAATGATGGAATTAATGAAATGGAATTGTTAAAATGCATTTGTTATCTAATAAGAATGACTTGCACTTCTTATAAATATTATAAGTTAAGCATTGATGACTTTTTTGTAATTCTATATGAGAATGTGTTGCAATGTCTTAATAAATTAATGAAAATGAATGCATATGGAACCTTCATACTTTCATACAATGAAAGTACAAAAGGTTTGAAATATAAATCACAATTATCTTCTTGGCCTAGTTCGACTGTATGGTTTTCTATTATTATGGTAGCTTCCTCTACCATAATGCCGAGAAGTGGACGGTTTGTTGCTCTCTGATTTTTGGTACTGATAAATTAGAGGTGTTCCTTCTAAAGGCTTGTTCAGTTGAAATTCTTCTTCAGACTCTTTCATCATCTTTAATTTGGCTTCAATAGCTTGTATTGCTGTTTCACGACTAAAATAAATGTCATTAACATAACTTACAAATTGCTTTATAAAATATGTGTGTCAATGAAATTAATATTGCATAAATGTTACCTTATCTTCTTATCATCCTTTTTTGCTCCAGCCAGGGCAGGTATTTCAATCTTGGGTTTGGGTTTATCTAATTCAGCCTAGGAATTGAAAAATATTGTACATAAAAATATCTTCACAGTAATATTGAAATCAGAATTGATATAAGGTTACATATTTCGAAACATACCTCGTTTATACTGTGAGCATATCTGACTACGATATTTTTAGATCCAACTCTGAGATTCTGTAAGGTCTCCATTGCAGATTCGGCATCTCTTGCCGTTTTATAAGTAACAAATGCATATCCTCTAGACTGACCAGCCTGTGGTCCAGACCGGTGGAAGAGGAGGTCGAACTTCTCAATAGTTCCGTGTTTTTGTACAAGTTTGAGGAAATGATACCAGTTGAAAAACAAAATAATTAGATTTGACAAATACAACAAAAGGGAAGAAACTAACTTATAATCAGTTTAGTAATACTTACTCATTAATCCGTAGATCTAAGTTACCAACCCACAATCTCCTCTCCTCTATATTGTTCGATTTGATAGGCTCAAGGGGCAACGGTGCTGGCTGAGAACATAAAAAAGTCACATGTTAAAGTCATATATCTGTCAAACTCGTGGGCGAACGTCAGCCCGCCCAAAAGTTATTTTGAGTGCACAAAGTGGCTGTATACCTCAAAAACGGAGGAGAGAGTTAGTGCAAAAGACAGTATGTACTCACCTCCATTTTATCGCGAAAACGAGCACTTCCGCGTCTAGTAGGCTGAAGCCTTATTTTTTTAGGCTATATCGACTTTTAATTATATTGAAAAGCTCGTCAGTTGGACTCTGCATGCGACTATTTTTAAAGAAACCCTACCATAGCGGGACGAACAGACAACACAACTACCAGCAGTGACAGCAACAGCAGCAGCTAGAGCAACTAATGTGAAATTAGCACCGAGTTTCAGCGAAACCGCTCGATTTTGTGTGGTGAATGGAAAGGAGAGGGGGTATGTATACTGGGCGTGAATTGATTCACGGTACCGTTACCAAATCTGACCGTCACAAGATAACCACATATAGCCATATATAGTCAACAAAGGGGAAGTTTTCATGTAGCTGTCATATCGACCGTCAAATTTTGGTAATGTTACCGTGGATCAATTCACGCGCAGTGTACACTCCAAATTTCGATATATAGCTAACTTCAGTTTGGTCTCTATATTATTAGAGTTTGTTTTGAGCAGATCTTTGGCAGTTCTGTTGTGGCAACGTTGTGGCTTGCATACATTTTTAATTGTTTACAAGTAGACCGACAAAATGCTGACGATTTATTTAGAAAGTGGAACTCATGGGAAGCTCAAGATTGCGGAAGTTTTTCATCCTGCAAGTGGTGAACAGTTGATGGAAAAAATAAACGAATTTGTAAGTTCTTATATTTTCATCATTATAAATATCTTTGATTAATAAATGACAATGTCACGTGTATATCTCTATTTCGGTCCCTCAAAAAGACTTATAACCTATATCGAATACTTATTCATTTTTCAAACACAAACACTAACCTAAATTTCACTGTGCACTAATACTTCTTTTATTGTTTTTTGCAGGGAATAGATTGTAGTAACTACTTCTTTAAAAGTAACGGACGTTTGGTTGAATTTGACGACATTGTTTACAATGGAGATTTATCACTGGAACCAAGATTATGTGGCGGTAAGGGAGGTTTTGGGTCAATGTTACGGGCCATTGGTGCACAAATTGAGAAAACCACAAATCGAGAGGCTTGCAGAGATCTCAGTGGTCGTAGATTGAGAGATATCAATGAGGAAAAAAGACTCAAGGCTTGGATCGATAAACAATCAAAAAGAGAAGAAGAAGCTGCTGAAAGAAAGAAAAGAAAACTTGCAAAACTTTGCGCCGAGCCAAAACATGAGTTTAAAGATAAATCTTATGATGAGCAACGCTCTGCATTGGCAGAAAGAGTAGAAGATGCAGTAGAAGTGGGCTTTGCAGCTGCATCTACATCAGCAACTAAAAGAGCAGCAGATGAGTCTGCGAAAACAAATCCTAAAAAGAAGAAGAAGACTATATTGGATCTAGAAGATGATATTGACTCTGATGATCTTGATTCTTCAGATGAAAGTTCAGATGAAAAAGAGGCAGATAAGAAGCAAACATCTAATAGTAAATCAGACACTGAAAATTCATCTGATTCTGCTTCCAGCAAATCAAAACCTACTAATGAATCACCTAAATCTAGTAGCAGCCACACTGATGATACAAGTCGATAATTTAACAATAAATGCAATTTCTCATGTACTAATATATGTTATTGATCTATTTTTTTTTTTTTTTTTTATTTTATATTAAATTTTGATCTAAAGATCAGAGTTTTTTATGTGAAAAAACAAATCTGTACATAAAATAATGAGTAATTTTTATATTATTAAATATAATCTGTACAAGCGATATTAAAAATCTATTCATGTAGTATTCATAAGACTATATTCATAAGTATTTAAAATAAATATGTAAACCTAATTACGTTAGTTATTCTTATTTTACTTCCGTACAACTCTATCTTTATATTTATAAAACTACTTACTGATTGTACGACGTCATACATTCATCCTACGGCAATGCTAATGCACATAGGTACATATGTATATACATACACAGGCAGAGGCAATGCTTCCATCAGGTCCATCAGGCTAAGCCAGTGATCAGTTGTTTTTAAGAATCCTCAACTGTCAAAGTGAGGTTAAAGAGTTCTGCTATAGCAGAAGAAAAAAAGTTAATTTTTTTTATAAATATGGAATACTATTAAGCATAATAATAAATACTTTTAATGATAAAAATGTTAGAAGCACCAAATAATAATCTAGAAGTTTGATCATTTTCTTTTTAGGTTAGTATCTTTTGTTACAGTAATTTACATGATATCATTGAAATGAAGTCATATGATTAGCATCTTTTAATGCATAACTAATTATATAAAATAATAACATTTAAAAGATTGTTTATTTATTTTCCAGTTAGAGAAAATGTTTGAGCATAAAAAAGCTGTAACTTCTTGCCAGTTAATTTGAAGTCTAAGGAATATTTGCTCATTTATTTGTAATAGATAAAAAGATCATTCCTGTAAAATGATGAATAATGATATGACTGCTGATCAGCGGCGTGTGCTTTTGGAAAGTCGCGCTGCTATTGAGCGAGGCAACCAGTCTGTTGCAAAGTCACAAGCGATAGCCATAGAAACTGAGCAGATTGGAACTGAAGTAATCGGAGAGCTAGGAGAACAAAGAGAGACTTTGCTGAGAGCAAAATCTAGACTCAATCAGACTGATCAGGAATTAGATAAATCTAAAAAAATTCTAAATACTATGAAGAAAAGAATATTAACAAATAAGTTTGTTTTAATACTAATTATTCTGCTTGAAATAGCTATTTTAGGATGTACAGTTTATATAAAATACTTTGAAAAATCTAAGAAATAAATACGCAAGTTGGTTAATTTGTATAACATTTAATTATTTTTATAAAAAGCTAATATCCTTCTAAAGACTTCTGGATTATACCCTTCCACAACTGGTTTTCCATTTTCGTAGCCACCCACATTATAAAGATTGAGTTTGGGTAAAGTCCAGCAATAATTTTTCATGCCATTCTCTCCATCAATATTCAGGGTGTTAAGTTGATATACAGAGAAGTAAAATTGTTTTCCATCTGATTGGATACATTGTACTGTAATTGGTTCTGGAAGTTCATTCACATCAGTGCCATACTTTTGCCTAGCTGTGCTAGCAGCTGCAGTAAATGCTTTCATCATAGCTCTACCAAAAACCTGTGTTTCTTCTGTTTCTATTTCTGTTATGTTTTTAACACTAGTTTTGTCATAATATATGAAAACTGTGTGTATATTTTTCTGATGATATCCAGAAATTAATGCTTTTTAACAAAAAAGAGTTTGTTAGTTTTCAAACTTCTATACAAATTTTTATTAATTTTACTTTTTGAAATTTGTACTTACGATATAAATTTTGAAGTTTGTATATATTTTGTTTACGCATGCCAACTGTAGGGGTCATAGGATGGAGGATTGGCAAAGTCATACTATCATGATCTTTTTTGACTTGATCAGCTGGTTTTAAAGGTTTCTCAGACATCAATACAACATCCATTGTTAAAGTAAACATAAGTTGATCGAATTCCTTTTCTAAGATTCAATATGAAATTTTTGCATAAGTTGTGTAAGTTTAAAATTACTCAATTTTTGTAATAGTTTTATATAGTAACCTAACATACCAAAAGGATAACAAAATAATGCATTCTCTATGATGCTTCTAGTACTAGCTACTTGTGGTCCACTTAAACAATCGCAAAGTTGAATAAGCTTCTTACTTAAATTGGAGCTGCAAGTAAAATAGCACCATAAACCATTTGATTTGTGTAAAAAGTGTATAAAATTATACATGGGGGTTTAATTATTACATTTTTCTTTTATCCGTGATACCCATTTGCCTTGGGAAATTCCAAGCAGGTCTACTGGGATCTTTCAATTTTGGCAATAGTTCTTGATGGGCATCAAATATAACTGAATTTTCTATTATCCTAAAGTTTACCAGTTAGAATAAATATATCAGCATTTAAACTGTAATGTACGTAATAATTTGCTAATGAATACATGAATACCTTTGAACTAGAGTATCAGTTTCTTGTGGAAGATTTAATTGCTCTGTCAAAGATTCTACATTTGCAGGGAGAACATTTTCAAAGACCACTGTTTTCGTTATTTGTTGAGCCTGTGCAAGTCCTTGAACCAACAGCTCATGATCCTCATAAACCAAACAGGGTCTATCATGCCAATCCGGATGGTTTTGGTCTTTTGGAATAGGTCGTTTTCTCAGAAAGTTTACTTTTTTAAAGCTGTGAAATCCATAAAAACGAATGAGTTAAAAGCATCATTGTACGTATAAAGTTAGAAATCAATTGTATTAAATGACATACTCAAAAAACTCTGTTGGTTTTGGTTTCAAAATTTCCTCTGAATCAATGATTTGGACTCCTTTTGATGTTAGAATCTTTTCGGTCATAAGGTCATATGGTGTTCTTTTTCCGTGAGCATACCAATGTCTACGGGTCATACGACCGATGTGCTGTTTGTATAAAATCTGTGACAATTTCATTTTATTCTTTACAAAACTAAACAATCTATGCACGTATCTACAAAACTAACGTTATTAAGGTTAGGATTAATAATAAAAACACCGCACATCTGCAAGGAACGTGTAGTATAGCGCGCTAGAGTTGGCTGGCATGATGAGCAGACGACTTTTCTTTATTTTTCGTTGGCTGACGTTGTATGTACTTCAAATATTCTCATTTCAGACGTTGAGTTTATTTTTTGAATGATTTTCGTAAAATAAAGCTATGTATGCTAATTCACTAAATATTCTCTAAATTTTTATCGAGATCTTGAAGGAGAAACAAAATTTAAAGTGAACTATCCTTCTTCGGAATTAAAAGGTAATAGAAGAAATAAATAGAAACCTTATTTCATGATTAATCAAGAGAAAATAAAAGCAGTATAGAGTAAATAATGATTTTCATCATAAAAAAATGTACACAAAATTTTTAAAGTATCATCCTAGACTTTATTAGTACATTTGTATATATACATAGTACAAGAATGTTACAGCCATCGTTGACGTTATTTACACTTAATTTTCGTGTAAAAATACAGCAGCAACCATTTTTAGTTTACTAATGAGATTTTGACATATTAAGTAGCCAGGCTATTTTAGAAAAGTCTAACAGGACTTTTATTAATTCGTTTGTCGGCTCAAAAAATAAGATGTATACAAAAAACGTTTTTTATATTACAGTTTTAAAAATCATCCAACACATTCGGGCGCAAATCGAAATATCTATAAAATATGAACAATTAGTTTGTCGTTGATTAGTTGCATAGATTTGTTCCATACAGAGTTTTCATAATTATTATTTTTCACTCGTCGTATTTCTACATGATGAATTCACATTAAATTAGTTATAACTAGTTTTTCATTTTTTTCTTTTTTTTACGCAATATTATTGCATATTTAGGCTAGAGCAATATACTTATACTAAAAATTAAGCTCTTGGCTAAAGTCACTTTAATAAAATGGAATCCTTGTCAAAAGTAGATGAAGAAACCCAACATAGTGGAAGACCAGTCAATAGTATATTTTTATACAAGAACTCAAGTCTTGCTCATGAAAACTCTAAATTCCTATCTCAAACTCTTGGCTTTTTCTGTTTAATCAGTCATGAGCTCAATCATATTTGATTCCATGGATGTAATGAATGGGCCCATGAACGATTCAACAAATAAGTACTGAAAAAGCATAGAATTTGAATTTTAGCGATAGTCACGAAATGTTGCATCGGAGCTGGGCAGTACTTGGACGTTCACGTATTTCTATTGGATTTTATTTTGAATCCAACAGTTATCTTCGCGTATCTATTCTTAAATGATCAACAAATTGTTTTTAATGTATTTACAAAGCACCAATTAGCCATTCACGTAGAATTCAAGCCGTTTTATCTATTGAAAGTTTTTACGAAGAATTACAGTAAAGGTAAGGGGAATAATCAAGTTCCAGTACTTCGCAGCATCTACGATACAGAAAATTAACGAAGACCGCTTTTTATATGGTTTATTTGCAATAATAGTTTACGCAATAGAATAGTAATAATAATCATAATAATAATAATAATAATAATGACAATAATAATAATAATAATCAAGATAGCGGCATAGTAGCGAAATTAATAAAGATTACATTCGTCAAAGCAACCATAAGTAAAACAAATAATTAATCTTCGGTAATGCGTTAAGTAGTACATGCTGAATGTTAATAATAATATATTAATTATAATAAAATAATAATAATAATGAGTACTGGGCTACGAAGATGCAGAATGATAAAAGTAGTCGACCGAAAGTGGTCAACTGGTAAAATGCACGCTTGGACTTGGATACTTGAGATTTGATACAAATATTTACAGCATCACAAAAATATCAGTATAAGTTGCGACTTGGCAAACTATCGTTCTTTTGCCGGAACATCGACTTTCGTGTCAAAAGCAGGCAGATCCTCTTTTCTTTTCCTCTTCTATCTCTCACTCTACGCACACATATCCCCCTGCTTTATATTCAAATTACGTTTAGTTTGCGCATATTTACATGCAAGAACCGTGCGCCGGCTTCGTGGCTCGAACGTTCGACTATAGAATACCCTAGCTGCGGGAACCATGTTAGAGAGTTGTACGAAGCCTTTGTTACAACCTTGTATATTCTCGCACAACATAGACAAGATATTACTAATTTATTAAGTCATTCTTACCAATCTCTGTGCAGCTCCAATCATTTTAAATTATTCACAAAAAATTCAATTTCATATTTTGAAGGCATCATTTTTCCGCTTATGCTTACTGCAGCTCGATTTGATTTTGTTTTATCTACGACACAGTTTTTAATAAAAGGATGCGGCAGCATTTTCGCAATGACTCGCATTGGTACGTACAGTTTTAACACGACCAAATTCCTAACTACATTTGATCCCTTTCCGATAACCTACCTCGACTCTTGTTGCTGTGTAAACCAATATAATGCAGCATCTTGCAATAAAGCTCCGGCAGAGGGAATAATTATATGTATAATGTATATATTGACAGCTTTGAATGCATTTCGCGCGTACTCGCTACAAAATCTCCACGTCCTCGTTAATCTGTAATATCAATTTTTAAGAATAAAATTTGAAAATATTTCTACTTATATTTTAAACGTTTCTTTTTTTTAATTGTTCAATAGTCTTGAATCTCATGATGTCGCAGACGTACAAAAAATGTAGTCACCAAAATGGTAAACATTGAGTAGCATATGAGTATTAAATCTGAACACATGCGTGAATGGTCATAGATCTTAAGACGAAAGAAAAATATGGACGTGGAAATTTCAATTTCCTAGTAAACGCACGAGCGAAAGATCTAGCTCACCGGTGAACCTATGACTAGTCGATTAAGTGCATCTTCGCCATAGAAAAAAAAAAAATAAAAAATGTGTAAGAATACAATCAAATCTTAAAGAGGCAAGCGATAAAGACGATGGCGCATCTGAAATAGATGCATGGGCACGAGCAAAATAATACAAATGAAGAAAAGTTCCCGGCTGCATTTGTAAGTACTCGTAAATCCGTAGGTGTGAGAGGTCTCTTATCTCGCCGACGCACTATGTGGTCGCCTGCAGGAACGTTATTACTTTACCTCAAAGTCATCGACGACAATGACTACAAGGTACACGAGGCTCGCTATAGATCACAGTAAACCTTATATACAACAGTGCGAGCTCGTAGTATCTCCGACACATCTATCTGACCGTCATTTTGAATTAGTCCTTTTGTACATAAGTGCACAGGCAGTTATTTTCTCTCTTATTTATAGCAGAGATGTATTTTTGATCGATAGCTAAAGCAATGCGGCCTATAAATGGTTGATCACGCGTCATTAAAGAGGAACTCGCTCTCAGACAGTAGCACCTCGAGGTCCGAGGGCACGGTGTGTAGGTCCGAGTTGGCCGGCTCGGCAATACAGGAAGCTTGGCTGAGCTTGGATGACGCCCTGCTTGGCTTGGACTTGCGCTGCTTACGCTCTTGTTTGCTCTTGTCGGCGGCGAGCGATCGCACAAGCACTCCAGTCCTTGGTCCTGCAGGGTTAGCTGCTTGTTGCTGCTGCTGTCTCGACGCACCAGCTGGTAGCTGACCCACCTTGTCAGCCTTACGCAAACGCACCGTGAATTTGAACGGTGGCTTATAAAGCACCTGCAACCTTACACGGTCATTCTTGGAGCTGGAGGCTGCCGCCGCGATATCGTTACGGTTCAGGTTACCAGCACTGCGCGATTTAGAGCCAGCCAGTCTTCTCAAACTCACTTGTCTGTGGATACAAAGATGAAAATGCATAAATTTAGCAAGTCTTTAAAAAACCATTTATGTTAGTGAAAAAAATATCGTAGAAAAACTATACCGTGCGTTGCGAGCCGCAGACGCGGAGGGCCTGGTCGGCTGCAGGCCGGCGACGGGGTTGGCCTGCAGGTTCATCGGACTGGACTTGCTCTTGGGTAGAGCGGCAGCACCAGCCGCGGGTGTGTGCGAGGCCAACAACCAAGAGCGCACCTTGCTCTTAGGATCCGCAGCGTTAGCACCTCCGACGGCTCCTATGACCATGGTAGCAGGCAAGGGGTTCGCCGTCGCATTAGTCACAGGTGCAGCAGCCGCGGCAGCGGCCACGTCCTGTTTCTCGGCCTGTGCCGCCGAATAGTCAATGACCTCCTTTTTCTTTCGATGTTGGGCTGGTTGAGGCTGCTGCTGTGTCGTCTTTTTCTTGCCGGCAGCAGCTACGGCTGCTTCGAGGGCAGCCTTGTCTGGCTTGTCCTTCGGCGCTCGTTGCATGAACTGTTGCAGTTGCTTCGTTGCGTCGAGGATGGCTGGGCCGGAACTACTGTTTAACACCACCGCGGATTGTCGCTTGCGCGAATTGTCCTCGTCTACTGCCGTAGCTGCCGCTGCAACTACGCGTTTTCTCTTTGCCTGATGGGAAGACGGAAATTCAGTGACACGAATTATTGACAATAAGGAGAGAGGATGTAAAGTCAGCTTACCTTGGAAGACTTGTCGTGGGCCGCGACATCCTTCTTACGCTTGGGTCTGCGTCTCTTCTCGCGAACCTTCTTGCTGAGTGGCAGCTTCGCTCGTACTGCTGGAGGGTGAACAGTCACCCCCTCGGCTCCCTCCGGCGGTAGTCGTACCGTTTCCGTCGTCGAGCTGTGGATTATCGTCACGGACTTGAGCTTCTTGCCCGGTCTTTTTCGCAACAATTTCGTGCTCATCACCTGCGAATCAAAGTTAATTTTTACTAGTCATCGGACCAACACACTTGACCGATTTCTATAAAATTACGACAAGTTTAAGCGTTTAAAATATTTTTAAATTACTGTCTCATAATTTTTTTCTAGCTTATTTATAACTACAGGATTTTTGCGAAGGACACACGTACACCTACACGGAAACTATAAGAAATCGGACAAATGCTTGCTTAAGCCATTTCGTGTTCAAATTCAACGTTTACTCTCATACATTAGCAGCGTTGATTCATGGACAAACTTACTATTATGACTATTATTATTATCGTCAACGTCATCACATTTGTCCTTCTTATTACGTCGCTGCAAATTGCACACAAAATCAATGTTTATCTCTCGAACATTAATATTGCGAAAACCCAACAATAACAGGTCTCATTAGTATCGAATCACACGATATAGGAGGAAGAAAAATATCAGAGGAGACTTACCAATATGGAAATAGCGCCGAGGACGATGAGGGTCGCAGCGTACCAGTGCTCCGAAATCCAGCGTCGGAAGGTGGCGAGACTCTCGTCGGAAAGCAGGAGTTTCCTGAGGGTAGCCAGAGGTCCACTAGGATCGACTTCCCTGCACTTTTGGAAAACGTCACAGTAGCCGTTGTAGTCGTTGCAGGGCGTGCCTGGCTTCGCAAACATGTCAGGAATGTCGTACGGCGGCGAGTTCCAATCGAACGACGAGCTGCGAACACACGTCAAATGACCTATATTGCTTAAGTTCAGAGCAAACTGCTCTGGCTTCGGCACGACTAGCTTTCCGCTCCCCTCAGAATGTTCAATTCATCTCGAGGATCGTTGAGCAATTCTCGATTTGACTTTGCCCGCTTGGCTATGCCAACTTTCAACTGTGAACGAGGAGAGTTCACGAATATTGTTGGAAATAATAAAAAGAAAAAGCATTGGAAGTAGTACTTCCGAGATTGGAGAAAAAAAAAAAAAAACACGAGGAAAAGCCGATTGATTCCGTCGTGTGTACCGCCTGTCGCGTTCTGACTTTCTAACTGAATTCAGTGACTCTTGAGAATGCTCCAACTGCCGCGCAAGACGTACATCTTCTTAGGATATCTGAGAAAAGTACAAACACTCAGCGCGTCGCTACTGCAATTCGAACGAGAAACGCGCGTACATACGTTCGTATATACTCAGAAAGCTTGGAAGAAGCTTAAGCGACTCTTTCCTTCCTTCCATCCTCCCTTTATTCCTTCCGTCTTTTCGACGTCTTCGCCGCAAACGTTACTTCGGATGAAATCGCTCGAATCGACGACGGAAACTTTACAACGCACCTGTCGTCGGTACGCGCTCTGTAAAGCGAGGAGCTGAACTCTCGAGAGCGGAGCCACGGCTTTCTGACTAACCGAATCGACGAATTTATTTAATTAAACGAAGAGGAGAAAATAAAACCCCGAAAACCGTAACTAAGAATAAAAAAAGAGTCAAAGTGAAGAATCCAATTTCATCAATTTTCTACAAGAGACTGCGCGCAAGAAGAAAAAGGATGCGTGGCAGGAGCAGGATAATCAAGTTACACAGAGAGAGAGAGGGGGGGGGGGGGTCTAATGAACTTACAGGCAGGGCTGATTCTCCCCTGGCAGGCGGCAGCAGAGCTCGCAAGCCTTGGTAGCAGGGTCGTCGGGTCCGGGGATGCACTGGCAAGATTCGAGTCCGTAGGCGAGGCAAATACTGCCCGTACACTCCTGTCGAGAGAAAAACGTGTAAACAGTAATTTTCGCTCAGAGCCGGAAGGATTGCTAAATAAGAAATCAGAAGCAAACAACTAACCCCCATGAAACAGACGAGCTCTTGATTGCAGATGGTTTTGTTGGGCTTGTTAATGGAGGGTGGACAGTAGGGCGCCCTCCCGTCGCAAAAACTCGCGTCCCGACAGCCGTTGTCGTCCCGGCACTTGTCGCCGAATCTCAGCCTGCAGTCCGTAGTGCAGCACGGGCCCTGAAACGAATTCCGAATATAAACACTCCTTTGATTAGCAGCGGCTATAACTCGCGTCAATATAATGAAACTAGAACGACGACTCACTTGACTGGGACTGCAAACTGATCCGGGCGTCAACGTACACGGTACCTCCCCGGGCGGCGGGTAACGTCGCTGAGGGAAACAGCAGGAATCTCGGCAATCCTCCTCCCAGCCGCAGTCGCATTCCTCGCCGTCCTCGACGACGCCGTTGCCGCAGAGCGACGCTTGGGGCTCTGCAACGTATAATATATATATATATATATAGTAGAATCACGCGATGAGATGTTATACTAATTTAGCTCGGCGCGACAATGGCGGCGTGAATTGTCAAAGGCACAGAGGGCGAAATTGAATATCAGTCAATGCTGATTAAAGCAGTATAGAGTATAAGCACGTCGGAGTAGACGAACGAAAGCTGGGAAATTGTACTCACCGGTGAAGCAGCCTTTGGCCGAGCGGGCCTTGGTGTTGAGCACCGGGTTGATGGCGTTTAGGCTGCAGGGGCTAAAGCGATTATTGTTGCGCTTGTCGCCGCTGGTAGCGCGGGCAAACATTATGAAATTTCCGTCCTCTCCACCCGGTGTGCACTGCTCCGGATCGTGCTGCAACCCGATAAAGAGCCAACGCGCCGTTTAATAACCGTCATATCTACCTTCTGTTTACTGCCTCCCTCTCTTTCTTTGCCGTTTTTTCCACTTTATAACACGCGAAACTCTTTTTTATAGTTATTACGGAGCCATTTTTTCACTCGGTTGACCTGAGAGAAAGCGAGAGAGTCTCGCAGCTTCGGGACGAAATATCAGGGAAAATAAATTTATATCTTACCGGCGAGCCGAAATTGTGGCCAATCTCATGAGCGAGCGTCACATGGGAGACTGCAGGTGGCACGTGCTTACCGTAGTTTAATAAAGTCACTATGCCGGTGTTCAAGGATTTCATGCTGCCACGATAGTGCTGAAACCAGAAGAAAAATACACCTCAGCTTATATACTTATATGACGGGCTGGAATTCTCGTCTCATTTTTTTTTTTTTTTTTTTTTTTCATTCTTTTTTCAAGCGTTTCTTTAATTAAAAATAATAAAACTGGGCTAGCGTACAGAGCCGACTTGCGGGAAAGATAAAAAAAAAAAAAAAAAAGAAAGAGCAATTATATAAAGGGGGCTAACGAGCGGACGCAAAAGTGCTTAATTAAGGGTCCTCCGACAGCAGCAGAGCTTTCGCATCAACAAGTACGTCCGATTGACGATTAAACGCGACTGCAGACGTGCTCTCGGCATATATTTGTCGGGCATTGACGTGCGCCGCCGGGGGCGGCTTGTTGACGCGACGACGTTTACGACATACACACACACACCTATACATAGTAGACGCGGGAAAAAGACCGTAGAGAGAGAGAGCGGCAGCTCGTTCAAACGAGCCCTGTTGAGCGGAGCGGAATAATGCCGGGGCGCATCGGCTGATTGCCCCGACGAAAGCTTCCTTGCTTACTTTCGCTGCACTATTTTTCTCTCCGCCCGATTCGACTCAATGAGGCGACCCTCGCTTCACAATCAGCCGTTAACGCGCGAAAAATTAGCTGCTGCTGCTGCCGCTGTCAACAATCGTTCGTCGTGTTTAACCCCCCGCACGAGTACCAGCTCCGGATACACGATTTCAGGGACTTCGTCCGTGTACACAGACAGAAAAAGCCCCTGCAAATATCGTTGCTTGCTCTCGCGATCTACTTTTTTTTCCTCCCCATACGCGCCCGATGAAAATCCTCTCTATTCTCTTTCTCTGTGCGAAACTCGTCGATTGGCTGGCCCGTTCTATCCGCCGAATTTCGATTTGAACTATACACGTTGCATCGCCTTTATTCATCTCCCTCTGCGCACAGCCTTTTTCCGCCTTCCATCCTCCATATAGCTACTGCGCGCGTATACTGTTTGCTTTTTCTCCTCCGTTAGATAGCCCCCGCGCGCTTTTCGCAACGATCAAGCGTCATGCTATTGTCGAGCAGTGCTATATACATATAGCTTTAGTTTTCCATTTCCACTCGGCGTCCTTTCCATCAAACTATTTTTCCTTTTTTTTTTTTTTTTTTTTTTTTTTTTTTTGTCCTGATGCGCGCAGCTAGCACATCAGCGACGGAGGAAAATCTGCGCGCGTAACGAGAAAACAAGTGAAATTCACTTGGATGTATGCGATGGCAAAGAGAGAAAGAGGATACTCGGGGGTATAGGCGGATCTACTCCCATCTCGGCGTGCACCGAAAATGGAATCAGAGTTCGCTCAAAATTAGGAAGTAGAGAAAGCCACACGCATCCATATACACTATAGCTGTACTCTCTGTCGTTCGTTCGGCCCCACGAGGGAGTCGGCGGCGGGCTGGCACTGCAGTGAGAATAAAGTTCGGATTACCCGTGAGCGGAAATAAAAATAAATAGCGATATATCCCGCCGCGTAGGAAAGTCTTGGAAGTTGTAGAAATAACTACTATTTGGAGAAGAGTAGAAATAAATAAAAGTTGAGTCCAGCCAACGAATCATTTACTTCGATGCCCGCGCGTATCTATATATGTATATAGGTGCGTTATATGCGCCATAATCGATGTTTGGACGGCGTAAAAGCAGAAACTTGTGCGAGTTCGGGGGGAGCCGGATGTTGCTCTCTAAGTTTCTCAAGCATCAAACCGCACTTTCAGTAAGTTATCCTGTGTAGAAGTGATATTGAACTTATGTCGCAAAAAGTCCCAAGTTTCACTGCAGTAGCTCTCTCTCTCTCGCTCTCTCTTTCTCTTTTCGCACTGATGCAGAAGCAAACGCAACGGGAGCAAAGAAGAATCTCTCCCCCTCTTCAGAATCGAGGGAGAAGAAAAATCGTGGAAAAGTTATCTAAATATAGTAGTGAAAAATCGCGCCGAGATAAATTCGAGGCGAAGAAAGGAGGAAGCACGAACGCTTTCAGTGGAAAAAATGTCTACTAATTTATCAGCTCTCTCTCTCTCTCTCCTGCTTCTGCTTCTTGCTGCACGTATAGCACTGGGCAACGTTTACGGTGTTGGAGAGGTGAGAGTCGGAAGACATACACACACACACACAGCTCTCCCCGACAGACTCGCTTAACCCAGTTTCCGCAACTTGACATCGACTATGATGTCGAAAAGCTCTAAAAGGAATTGTAGCCGCGATGCAGTGGTACAACGCGCGTTAATTCGCGGAACAAGAAGATGAAGAAACTCCGTGTAGCGAGAATTCATAATGCTCGTCCTCCTCCGAAAATTGTGGTTACGAGAGCGGCTTACCCCGTTCTTCTCGCAGACGCCACCGGCATTTTTCAGGTCTCCGGTCCAGGCAAGTCCAAGCGTGCCCATCTCGAAGTCCCGGTACGTAAACATGTACGCCAAGCAGAATGCGTCGTAGTCCTCCTCTGCGAATGGAAAAAATACAGAATTAATGCGCTTGCAATAACATAACTTTTCGCCTTTACGGTTATTGCCCTGTGCGCGTTTGACCAACTCCCCTCGAGCGGTTTTCATAAATTTCGAGACGAGAAAAAATCTACCCCCGCGGCTTTTATATCCCCGTTATATATACGCATTTTCTTCTTTTTTTTTTTTCGAGGTCAATAGCGAGTTTACGGTCCGAGCGTAGCGTAGAAATCGCCTCGATTAGCCGTTTTAAAGGTGGACCTCTACTCTCGCAGCGCGCACTAACGAAATCAGGCAATAATAAGCCAGCTCCCCCGACTCAAAAGCACATCAGTAGGCTATAAAAATTTTACGAGCCTATCCTATTACTTTTTACGAGGGTAGCCCGCCGTGGCCGCAAAAAAAAGCCACGACTCCTCGAAATCGATCTCCCTTCGGCAACTATAAAGAGAATAAACTCACGGCGCCGAAATCAATAGGGAAATTTCGAACAGCACGGCGTTAAAGCAAATCCGTGCGCTGGTATATACGTATAGCGAAACCGGAATAATCCCTTCCCGTGTATACACGTACATAGCCACTCTCCCGCAGGGCCGTTTGTTTTCTTTTTCCGAAAATTAACCCTCGGCCGTCGCGGGGAAATATTTCAGATTCCGCGGTAATAAAGCGCATTAAAAGCTCTCCTGCCCCTCTCACGGACGCGATATCAAGAGGTGGATGTATATACGATATATACACTACGGCGGCGGCAATGGACTGTACGAAATATGTACGACGAGCTCGTGGATGCTCCTTCCTCTCTCTCTCTTTCTCTCTTTTTTTCAAAGAGAAAACGGATAGGGAAGGAAGGAAGAAAGGAAGAAGGAAAAAAGCAAGTTGCCCCTGGGAAATATCAGAGGACGTTACTCGGGCGGTGGTCTGCTGTATAATCGAAGAGATACCGGGTAGGAGGCAACTTATTCCATTTCAAAGTTTTGTGAACGATGCTGCCACGCCACCGGCGACGGCGGCGCGCCACTGCTCTGCGCTGCAGCAGCTCTCCGGTCAGCCGTCAATAATGAGAAATGTTTGCCGCCAGGGAATTCAGCCCCCCTGTACATACACCGGCACTTTCTCTCGTCTTTTTTTTAGGCTACGTTTCGTATAGGCCCTCACGTGCGCGGCTCGCGTATATACGTATAACCAGTTTATTTGCTATTATGATTCCGAGTATACAAGGAGTAAGGGTTTTGATTTGGTCAGACGCTTATAAAGCTTCCTGTTTTTGTCGACAGATTTTCCTACACACCGCTGTAGTTTGATTCGGGCTTTGTCTCGAGCGTCGAGGGGCCGGTGGGGGCAACAAGACAAAGAAGAATTAACCCAATAATGTACGTAGCGTATAGGAGAAACAAGTTGCGGCGAGCGAACGAGAGCTGCAGACGGAACTGAGACTCGAGTGTGTGTGTGTGTGTGTGTGTGTGTGTGTGTGTGTGTAGACGCAGAGACGACGTAAATATACGCGGCTGGCGGGGAGGTATAGCTGCGGTCATGCGAATTCCTATCACGTTCGTAATACCAGCCAACTTCTTGGCCCTTTGGCGGCTTTCGCGTTCTTACTCTTGCTCGAACGTGCGGTTCCTCAATTGAGTTTTCCTAACTGAACGCTGCGTGCTGGAAACACGCGGAGACTGCGGAGATAGAGGAAGAAACTGTGCACAGGTACGCCAGCGCATACACGCGCGGGGTGGGCGGATAAGCGAAAAGGAAAAATAATAAACCGACTCTGACAGCTGAGACTGACAAACGCGGCGATTGCTCGATCCGCCGGTGCTGTGTTGTTGCTTTTCTCGTGTATACGTATTTGCCTCTGTTTGCAGATAACATAGCCACTCGCGCGCGCTTATATACACGAGATATTCGCGCGAAAGACGAGGCGGAAAACTTGCATTATTCATTCAGCCGCGGATGAAAGATGTTGCGCATGCATAATGATGTTAGGATTACGCTGTGAGTGTGTGACTGGAGTATGTAAATTATTCGACAGCCTGAAAATAATGCGAAGCGGCGCATTGTACGGTGAATGTTAAAAGCAGCATAGCGGCGGCGAATCTGGAATCCGGCAGTTAATTATGAGGCGGCTAGTTTCGGCTCGGCGCGGTCTAAGCGCCGCTGCGAGGTAAAATTTCGGTTGCCTCGCGCGGCATTTGCGCGCTGGCTCGCGAGCGACTATTTCAACTATTTCAATTGCCGCGTTCTCCCGCGCGCCATTCATAAGCCGACGCGCATACACACACGCAGAGAGAGAGAGAAGAGGGATAGGTGCGTAGCGCAAACTCACCGGAAAAGAGCTCAAGGTATTTCTCGACGCCATACTTGCCGGGAAACCGGTAGTTCGGATCCCTGAGCGCGTCGTCGCTGTGCACTTTTACCCGCTTAATCATGAAGCTGATGTTGTCCGCTCGTCCGTCTTGATTGAAATCTGTGCGAGCAAACAAAGCAGCAGCGTTTAAAAACACCGTGTCAAGCTCATTTGCATATACCGTATATATATATATATATATATATATTATAGGGGAGGAAGATTTATGACGCACCTGTGTGCTTGTAGATCGAGTTGACTTTCTGCACGTGCCTGGTCATAACTTCGATGCAGGCCTCCTCCGTGCCGTATCGCGCGAAGAACTGATGATCGGCCTGCAGATACAACATGCAAGTTGTCTTGCGCGGGTCGACCGTCGCTCGTTTAGCCAGATGTCTCTCGAATCGCTCCAGATGTAATCTGCGGACGTTAACGCTATTTGAGCTATACTCGAAAGCGAATAAAACACGGAGAAACGAGTCATACCGAATCTTTTGATGAGCCATGGAGACGCCGTCATCCTGCTCGGGTTCCTTCGAGTAGAAGCCCCCGTGCACGCGAACCTCGTTGTCCACCAGATGTTCGAAGAACGGTTCCGACGTATCGTTGACCGGCGTCGATCCGAGACTCCGTTGCTCCTTGAGGCTCTGACTCGCGCACCTGAGCGGCTGAGGCGGCTTCTCGACATCCGAGATGCGATAGGCTATGGTGTGGTACGGCGGCGAGGTGTCCTCCTCCGAAGACAGATATCTGCTGGCCGGCTCTATGTAGTACTCGTCGATGCTCGTGACCACGCTGCCGTCCAGCAGGCCGTCCTCCGTCACGACTCCCTGTACCACCGCGCTCTCGTCCTCTGCAACAGATACGAAAAAAATTCATTTACTCGTCGGTGTAATTATACGAGATCTCTCCTCTATGCGTAGATTATGTTATGAAAAAGCGTTATTCACGTCAGCTGCAGCGGACGCGCGCGGGCTACACTGTAACTTCCGACGTTTTCATTAGATAAATTAAGGGAAGAGGGCAAAAATCTCGTTCTCCGACTCCCTGCACAGGAATGCTAAAAGAGCGGGGGGGGGGGGGGGAGAGAAACGGCTGGCTCTTAAAAATTACACTCTCAGAGTCGTGAAATTAATACGCCTTAAGGCGGAGCGCATCTGATAATGCGCGCGCGGAGAAGAAGGGGGACAGGGGAGTCTAGCGCAGGGCTTAATTGGAATCTCCCTCGAAATTCTGCAGTCTAAAAGTTATTTGCACAATGGAGAGAGAGAGAGAGAGAGAGTAGAAGGGGGGATGTCGCCGCTGCTGGTGGTATAATCTCGGCGGCGGCGCAGTTTTAAGTGACTTAGCCTAGTCCCTAGCTCTCTTTTGTCTCGTTCCAATCTTCCGACGACGACTTGTTTGCTATATAGGGACGAGCGTCGCTAGTCGCTTTTGTCGTTCGTTCCCTCTCCCCTGATGTGTACAAGTATATACCTATGTATAAGCGTGACGGATGAAAATTACTCTCCTCCCGGATATAAATAAAAGAAAAGGGCAACGAGTGTGTTTAGCCTCTGTGGCGGAGATTCCGCGAGCTTCAATCCGACGGGGCTCTTACGCGAGGCTCACGTCCGGTTGAGGAGATTCGATGCTTTTACAGCTGCCCGACGATGGCTTCTGACTTTTCATCGATGAAGCTCTCAAGGGTATACCTATCGAATGTATATAGGTTTCGTTTGTCCCAGACAACCAGCTGTAGTGGATCCATCGCGAGACTAAGGAGCCATGAAAACTGCCGATATAAGGCACTTATCAGTTTTCCATTGCCGATGTATCTACGTATACGCGTATGCTGCGGTCTGACCTAATTTAAATCCGTATACTACTGCTGGTGAGCTCTACCGTAGTTGACGAATCATCGCGGCGTTTCTGCGTAGAATTTACGCGCGTTGTCAATACTCGATCAATCAGCGGAAAAGTTGTTTACAGCGCGAGAGAAAGAGAGTATAAGCAGCCCGAGGCGGCGGTGCATATAGTGGCACTGGCAAGCGAGAGGAAGCCTCGTAAACTAACTTGTTATCAAGTTGAAGCATTATGCAATTAACCGGAAGTACCTAACTGCCGCGAACGAGACGCCTAATTGCGGTGGCATCAATTTTGGATGGCCGCCGTACAGCACCTCCAAGAATCCTCGCAAGAATGTCTTCGGATTTCACCGACTTGACAGGCTCTATAACTCGCCTGTTTCTTGGGGTACTCTTATCGGGCTTTTTCGATACCCTGGCACGTTTTCTCGTTAATCTAACTTACATAGGCTTGAAGAGGACGGAAAAACACGCAAAAATAGGTAGGCTAGAACTTTGGGCAGTTGCTGCTAAGGGACGAAGCATCGACTCGAACCGGAAGCTCTAACTCGCGTGTTTCTTGAGGTACACTTGAGGACTCACACTACACAGTTTAAAGAGTCTTACGGACCAGCGATAAATTATCCTAATGGCGAGAGGGGATGCGGCTCGTTTATAACCCCCAGCGCGCGCGCGACTCTGTCTCCGCAGACTTTCGCGCGCGATAAAATTTCCCGCTGTATCAAGTCGAGCTTCTGCTGCGCGCAGCGGAGCTATATCAGCATCGCGCCGCGAACTCAACAGTAATTATACTCTTTCGCGCAGCCCTCGCCGTTGGAGGTATAAATTCAAGCGTCGCTTGCCCGACTTTTCCTCGGATCAAGATTTTCGCGCGGTAGTAGTTAAGGTCGACCGCTCGGTCGGCCAGTAGTATAACGGCTGTGCATTTTTTTTTTTTTTTTTCATTGTTTATTCTCGAAACACGAATTTCCAGCTTACACGAGGAGCCGAATGAGTTCGAGGACAGGAGAGAAATCGAGCAAGTGTCTTGAGAGAGAGAGAGAGAGGTGCGAGAAAAAAAGAGGAACAAGACAGCTTGCGCTGCTAGTACGTAGGAGGTACACGGAGCGTCAGGCGTCGACAGCTGGGCACACAACGGCATCTTCATTGGATCTAGCTCCTCTCTTCCTCTCGCAGCGGAAGCATGTGTGCGCAAAGAGAGAGAGAGAGAGAGAGAGAGAGAGAGAGAGAGAGAGAGGAGAGAATGAGCTACGCCGCTGTGGCAGTTTATCTCGAAGCATTTTCTGCGGGAAAACTCGAGAAGCTAAATCGCTTTCGTTCAGGAAAGACTCGTTCGCATCACCTCCTACACGTCGCTCTGTACTAAATTTAGCAGCCGCCTCGCGCTCTCTCTCTCGATTTTCAACTCTTCGCGTATTTATATAACGCAAGTATATTCCACGTGTCTATATTCTCGCGATGGGTGGATATTCTATTTACTAGACGCGCGGCGCACTTTAGTAGACTATTAATTCATTAACTTATTAAATGAGATATAAATGCTTGATTGACACTTTTAATATTTGTTTTCTATCACGGAAATATATCAAACTTTACACATGATTCATTTCGCGCTTATATAAATTTCAAACTTCCTTTTAAAATTTTAAGGTAATGTCTCAACTCAGTTCGTGTCAACGTTCACATCATGTTTATTTTTGTAACAATAATAATATTTGCAATACAGAATGTTGTAAACACACCAATTATAATTTGATATGTATTATATTACATTTTTAATATTAGAATCAATCTTAGAAATCAAAAAATTCTAACGATACTTTTGACGCCTGCGCACTATATGAGCCAATCATGTCGACGCATTCTTGGTTTCGCTTCATCTGGTCATGACTTTTTTATATAGGGATTTGTCGGTCTTCTCTGTATATGCACTCTCGGACTATATGCGCGGGAGGGGCGGAATCGATAAATGATTATTTCAGCGACCTGTTTTCGAAGAAAAGATTCCGCGCGAAGATGTTACCGCATCCGTAGATCCGCAAGAATAACTCGGCGAAAGCTGTGCACTGGAAGGAGTCAGTCGCGAGGAATGGCGAGCCCAAGAGCATTGGATTCGGTGACGCGTGTAATAGCGTCCGTTGTCCAAGTGTGTATTTAGCTGTCTCGGGGAAAAAAAAAAAAAAAAAATATCGACTCGCCTAGCTCGTCTCTCTTTTTCGTAATACTTCCGGCGACATGTAACAAGTTGAAAACGAATATTAAAATTTTCAAAACTGCAGATATCCGTATTTCCCTCCTTCAGTGTTTCACGTCCACAGCCGAGGAAACGTCGAACAACAAGCTATACACGCTCTCGCAGATCGAGAAAATTTATGGCTTCATCAAAACGCTCCGGCGAAAAGCGATCGAGTATTCGCGTGTGTACACCGCCGCCGCCGCCGCCGCACGGTACGTCTCTATAAATTTTTGCAGTCGCATTTTCTTCGCGTTCCTCTATTCGCACGCACAGAACGGACGAGAGCGATAGGATTGTTTAATAATAATAAGGTACCGCTGGCACGTGTATACGGTTGACAATAAGCTGACGATTAATCGTCAGCTTCGAGCAAACGACAACGAGACTCGCGCTGCAGCGGAGTAGAGAAAGAGAGACAGCAGTGTATAGGAAAGGTTGAACGAACCTCGGCGAGTTATGCGAGTCTCGCGTGACTCGTTCGCGATGGTTCGGCAGCGGCTCCTCTCACGCAAATGCCAGCTCCCGTCTACTTATTAGTGGCCAGGACGAGTCTCGAAAACCCGGGGAATCACGAGACAGCTGCTGCTAGTTTCCCATCGTGAACGATTGTGTGTGTGTGTGTGTGTGTGTGTGTCTTGATACGAAAAAAAAAAATGTATCTTTTGTTAATTCGCTTGACTCGGTTATCGGATTTTCATTAAATTCGAACACGACACTGATCAAGACGGTTAAAATTACGAGGACGTAAATCGTGGCTGCTGCTACTGCTGCTCCAATAACGTCTCTCGCTGGTAATGAAAATACGCGACTACGGGTCAGTATTGTGTACAGAGCACCGGCGCATATAACCTCGGCTTAGGCGCGGGGCCAATATCGAGTTTCTTAGAGACGCTATCTAATACAGCCCAGGTCACACCTAGCTATAGTATTAACGGAGAGCCGTTATTGTTCGCAGGGGATTTTTCAAAACGAGACTGCACCGATGCACGAACGAGGGGATTAGAAAATACGACACACACACATGGCCAAGCGATGCCGGAATATGTGTATAGAGGATATTTCAAAGAAATCCAGACTGAAAAGGTATATACTCCTTCCCCGGCATATAAGGATGAAAGTATAGCGGACTCTCGTCGTCTCTCCGTCGCATTTTCCATTTTCCGTTGTACATCGCGGGGGCACGCGTGAGAGCCGCCTAAATCTTTTGGGCCGGGCGAAAAAAGGTGCAGGAAGAAAAGCGACGTCGACGGCAAAGGTATATAAGAAGACGAGAGAAGAGAGAAGGAAGAGAGGGAGAGGAAGGTCGCGACGAGGCGCTGCATAAAGGCGCTCTCGTCGTCGTCGGCATCCCCGAGGCATTCGACAAATCTGCATATCGTCAAATGGAATCGTCCCTTCTTCTCCCTGCTCCTATTCCTCCTCGCACTGGCTATGTCTGCTGAGAGAAAACGAGAGCCCGCAAGTTTTCCCGCTGATTCGCTGCAAAAATACCTCTACGGCCCTCAAACGCGCTTTGAGTCTACGTAAGTAGTGTGTGTGTGTGTGTGTGTGTGTGTGCGGTAAGTGGAGAGTATGTACATATAGAGAAATTCATGTCGAGAGAGGCTGGATCCGTAATAAATTTCGACATCTCTTCGTCGGTCTATTTATTCGCTGGAGTTCATAAACTTGCGCGAACTGTGTTCTCATTCCCATCATCGATCTTCGCCAAATCTAAAAAATACAACGACGACGACGACGTAATTAATCGTGTTAGCGTATATCACGTTACAACGTAATCGAGTCAGCGGCATGTTAAAGTAAGCTCGAGCATACAGCATACAAGGGAGAGCAGCATGAAAAATTGAAGTCAGCGCCAGCAGCAGCCAAGTGCCGGTGAAACGAGAGGCAAAGGGCAATTATATAGGAAAGAAGGCATGACGAGAGAGAGAGAGAGAACCATGAAATATGAGTCTGCAGCAAGCAGCCGCTGGAGTCGAGGAGGCACGTGAGATTACCGCATTTTACGCATTTTTCTCGAGACTACCACTGCTGTCATGGAGAAAGAGAGAGCGAGAGAGAGAGAGAGAGAGAACGCGTGCGAGAAAGAGCTTCATCCCGCTCGCAGATACGGTAAATGGAATTTTCCGAATGAAAACTCCCCTCGAAAAAGCATATCACATGTCGTGCAGTGCATTTCTCTTCCCTCTCCCCCCCGCACCTGTACGCACAATGCTTCTCATGATTGCGCGCCTTTCTACAACAGTCGACGTTGACGTTAAATTAAACAAGTTCAAACTGCTGCTTATAAACCGGCTTGCGAATTAAGAGTCTTCGCCGATGGTCCGGGCTTCGTCGACTTAATAAAAGCTCGATAGTTCGGCAAAGTATATACACTGCAGTGGAGCAGTGTTTTACATGCGCGCAAACTTTATACGAGAAGAAACTTTTGTTTTGAGCGCGCGCGCGCGCGTCAAAGCGAAACTCGTCTCTCCCGACGATCGAAAAAGCCTGTTTCGGCCGCCCCCCCCCCACTCTCTCTCTCTCTCTCTCTCTTTTCCGGAGCAGTAAGCGAGTTTAGAGCTAATTACTCGAGGGCGGAAAACGAGCAGCGTTTCGACCGCGGGTACTTCACCGCATTCGTGCATCGATACCAGAAAGCCAAGCCACTAGACGAACCGACGACCTTTTTCACTCGCGAGACTGCCGCGTATGAACTGGAAAAGAAAAAAAAAAAAAAAAAAAAAAAAACTTTTGAAATTTTAACGTTAATTTGAGAGGGGTGAAAAATTCAGGGCGAAATTATAATTCTTGATGAAAAGTCAGGTGAAACCGGCGGCTTGAAAAGCCAGCAGCGCAAAAGCTGCCGTCGGCGGCGTCACGGTTATGAATGTCCAAATGAATTGGCCGCGTGCCAAGCTAAGAGAGGATACATACTGAGAAGCTCGAATTTTATCATAGGCAGAGCAGCAGGAGCCAGACGACCAGATCGATGACACTCTGCACCTATAGCTATATATTCGATCTGCCCCTCCGCAACCGACGCTGTCGTGTAGACACATCACGCTATATCCCTCGCTCTGACAAATTCTTTCTCGTTTATACGCTCGAGTGTATTATTAATACGCGAAAAGGATGACTCGCAGCTTTTAATACAGCGCAAGCTCACTCGGTGATTAGTTGGAGAGTACGCCGCTCGCGCGTATAATATTGATTATAAAATGCATGAAAGCCGGATATATATATATATATATATATATATATATATATATATAACGAAATGAATTACAACGTACGGCGCGTGTTTTACGAAGCAGCTAATAAAGGTCGCATGAAAAAGGGGGGGGGGGCGAAGATCCTTCGGCATAAATCATCTTCCTCGCGCTCTTTCTCTCTCAGGGGCATAAAAAATGCTTATGCGCACAGTGCGCGTTATAGCTAGCGCGTCTCTGACACATTTTAATATCAATGCTGTATTTTACGGCGTCGTCGCGCGCACTTTTACGAGCTTATTTTTCGACTAACAAAGACTTGATTTAAGCGCTCGGCCCGCGAAATGCGCAAGCTCCGAGAGAGATTCCGCGTGTAGTAGTAGTCGAGTAAGTAAGCAAGCAAGCAAGCGTCAGAACAAATAGCAAAAAGTTTCTCGTCTCGAGTCCTAAGCTGCTTAGTAAATTAGAAACAATGGCCGAGCGTTGTAATCATTCTTAGACTCGGTTTGGGACACACGGCACTGCGCTAAACTTACTTCTCCAGCCGCGCGCGCGAGCGCGCGTTATATACAGTATAAGAAAATAGGCACTTTCGAGGTAACGCTCGCGGCGCGGTTATATAGCCGCAGCACCGGCGCGTCTGCCGCAGGAAAACCTCGAGTCATCAGTCGTTATTCTTCTTCCTCCGCGGCGACGGCGGGATGGCTCAATTTCAACCTATAGCTGTACATAGGTAGACACGCCATAGCCGTTAGGAAATTTCAAACTGCAGTGAATCCACTTTTCAATGCTAACTTTACGACCTCAATGAGATATATTATGCGTCGGTCGTCGCTCTCTCTCTCTCTCTCTCTCTCGGACGCGGTACAACGAAACGTTGCGCGCGGTTGTTTCAAACTTTTATCCACGATTCGTTAACTCGGCGTCGACTGTTCCACCTAGTTCCGGCCTGCTCCGAGGGGGATTCAATGACAAATGTCGCGTTTGTCCGAAAGTTTGTAATTATCCTCTCCCCCTCGTCCGCTGTTATAACAACGAACGCTGCATCGCGAACCCGACCGACTAATTTTCAAAAGTCGATTTCGCAGCCCAAGCTACACATCCTTAAATCAAAGCTAATAGACACATAGAGCCTGTCTCTCCCACTTGCGCGTCTATACAGTATACAGAGAAGATCGATAATTCGGCTAATTCTCCAGGCGACGATCTCGCGCGCGAGATTGCGGCTTTTAACGAGCCGGCGCTGCATTTTTTTTTTCTCTCACGCGCCTGTGCCGCTGCACACAGCACCCGTGGGATCGGCGCGAGCGGCGGCGAACTTGCGGTGTGCAGCCTCTATAGGTTAACGATTGATTATTGGCTCTCCACCTGAGTTTTCTCTTTTCCTTTGGCTTCTCCGCTCTGAGCTGCTTTTTGATATCCGTCCCGTTTTCAGTATACGGAAACCGTTGATGGAATACTATATGCAAGGCAAATTAATTGAAAAGATTCTTTTCCCACTAGCGGAACCCTACATAGGGCAAGTGGAAAAACAACACAGGTATACGCAGGCTCTCGCTTTGGGAAAATATTTGAGAGTCTTCGTCTGTCTCCTCTTGCCATCCATCTCCCTCGCACGCTCGCGAGCCTCTTTAAATATTCCGCAGCCGCGTGCGAGCACAAGTTAGACTGCAGTGGAGAGAGAGAGAGAGAGAGAGAGTCTACACATTCTTGTTCTCCCTACTCCGACGTGCCGCTATATAGCAGAGAGTTCATCGCTTTCGGGTCACGTAAATCAACGAGATTAAATTCGATGAAGAATGTTTGGCAATTCACGTCGTATCACCGATCGATCTTGAGACTCGCGCGCGAGCTCTCTCAGGTGCCGGTGTACTTCTAAGTCGCGCGAGGATCTGTCTGTCCGTTAGTTCGAGCTCGAGCGCCAAGTGGAAAGAGTCGAGCACTGGTCAGGCGCGAGACTATAGTTGCCGTACGACCGATGCTAATGGATCTCTGTGGAAAGCGCGAGTTATTGGAGGATTTTCAAAGAAACCCTTTCACTTCTTCTTGAGCAGGCCGTTTGGAAGCTTGCCGAAATTCACTGATGGAGAGAGCGGAAGAGGAGACGAGAATCGAGGCGCGAAGCGTAAATCTTACTTTCAGCGAGCTTCGATTTATTTTCCAATAAACGCCATCGGCTGTATCGTCGCTCGGAATCGCGATCCGATCGCTTCGATCCGAGCGTTAATTGCATTCTTCAATCCATTGCTCTTTTATATACCGGATATAATTTCCTGATAATTCACTCGACTCGGCAGACGCGTATGCGCTTTTTCCCTTTTCCGCTGAAACTCTCGCGGCGACAACACCGAGCGTCGCTCTTAATTTCAGCGGCGCGCGCGGAAAGAGAACGAGAGACAGGGCAAATTAGCCGAGCGAAAAAAGACGGCGTTTTTAATCGACTTTGAACAATGGAAAGACGTCGCGGAGGAGAGCGAGAGAAAGAACAAGCGCGCGCTTATAAATGTAATAATATCTGCAGAGGCGTATTTCATTTTTAACTGCGCCGGCGCGCGATGACTTTTCTTTTCTAGCGCGACAGACGGCCGCACGCGGCGTACAAAGGTAGGAATTTGCTCGAGCGGACGAAACAATTAAATTTTCATCTTCGTTTGTTCGATGCAACAATTTCCTTTCTCGATCACGATGACGCCGAGAGGGAAAAATTGAGTCTAGTGTCTCTCTGTATTCTTCCACGCACGCACTGCCTTGAGCTCTCAAGAAAGACGAGGGACTAACTGCTGCAGACAGAGGAGAAAAAAGGGGTGAAAAAGGCCTCCGCGCATCTGGAATATTTACCGCTCGTTTCTTATACCAGCGAGTATAACAGCCGGTTGTTTCCTCATACGCGCTGGAAAAGAGAGAGAGAGAGAGAGAGAGAGAGAGAAAGGGGAAGAATTATTGCGCGCGAACGCTGAAAGAATACGCCCGCGCAGTTATCGGATCCCTGCATGAGGAACGAATTGCCTTTGCGCGCGCTGATGTAAAGAATGGTTGAATTAAGAGACGCTGAGATACTAAACTTGATATTTTTGTTATCTCCTTTGAGATAGCATAGTTATAAAAGATTTCTGAATGTTAAGGGTAGACCTTCTATACTCAAGATCGTTTTTGCTCAATTGTTTCAATGTATGTATTCGCCGCAAATCTCCTTTTTCTTCGAGAGAATAAGTACTCGCTTACATTCGGATTCCGCAATTCTTCTCTCCGCCTCTGTAGGAAAAAAGTTTTAAAAGAAATTAATGATCTAAGAGCGAAGTTTGAGAGGCCATTAAATTAAGGACACAAAAAAGTCGGTTCGTTACCTCCGCCGACTAAACCAAAGAAAAATGAAACTTTCTCTTATTTTCCTGTAAATCCCCCGCGCTATTTATATTCTTCTCCGTTATATCTCGTTCTCTCGAGTAATTATAAACAATACGGCAAAAGTGAGAGAGAAATGTAACAAGGAAATTAACGGATTCTAGTAATTCTAATAAGTAAAAATACAACTTAATTTGTATATTATAGCCCGGCGTCTTGAAGATACGCGTGTAGAGGTTAGGCGAACACTCGAAAAGAGAGAGGCAATATGCGTATAACATGCAAATTCCTCGAGACTATACAAGCCCTGCTAACAACTTGTGATCCTCGGAGCGGCGTATGCTCGAAAAACAGCTCCAGCGTTGAAAATACACGCTTTCGGAATCACATGAGTAGCTCTATATGGAGAGAGAGAGAGAGAGAGAGAGAGAGGGTGGATGGTATAGAACACGACCGCGACCGCGCGATAATTCGAGCGCTTTTAACGCGAAAGAGGCAAGTAGCGCACCACTACCTAGACACACACACACGCACACTCAGCGCATTCGGTGTATACTTCCCGATTATGCAAATGCCGAGTTCGAGGGTTGCTCTTGTTTCTCAGACTCGGCGTCCTATATGCGCGCTCTCTTTTCTTCTCTCCGCGATGGGTCTATATACAGGACTAAATGGAAATTCGCTCGCCTCGTGCGTATATAGAGACCGAGAGAAAAAAAAGCGCGAGCGGGAAGAAGCACTCTGGCCTGAGTGGGCCATTAATTTTTATGAGATATCGACTAACTAGTCGAGAGCGGGACATAAATTTACAAGTTTGATAAGCGCACTTTGCGATTGAAATAAGGCTACACGTAAGGCTAAATGCTGCAGCAGCAGAGCCATGCCTGTGCACCTCTGATCCCGGCTTCCATTTTCTTTATTGATTCCCTTCGCGCGAGAATGACCCGCATTAAGTCAGCCGGATAGTACCGGAGGCTCGGATTGATTATTCAGTGGCTCGACTTCCTCTTTCGAAATTTCAATGAACACCCCCGACGTGCGAAATATATAGTTCGCACACTGCGCGTAAAAAAACTTTGTGAAAAAAAAAATGCATTTTTCAAACGTTCTTTGCTCAGCGGAAATTTCTTGATACCTCAGCTCTTTAACTTCGCGCACCGTTGAGTAGTCGCTCTCTCTCTCTCTCTCTCTCTCTCTCTCTCTCTCTCTCTCTCTCTCTC
>QLSS01000001.1:5928965-6014350 GCA_024372645.1 Trichomalopsis sarcophagae
CTCTCTCTCTCTCTCTCTCTCTCTCTCTCTCTCTCTCTCTCTCTCTCGAGCCGTTGAGAATTAAATTGCCCGATGAGAATGAAGTAGTACCTTTTCTCTCTCGGCGGCGGCGGGAAAAACTTATCGAATTATCAAACTCGACAAGGCGATTAAAAAGTGCGCTTCGCGACTACCGTATGCTAATTCCCTGGAGAGAATAAATGGGTTATTAAATAGACGAGGAATATCGCGCTTACCGAGTATCGTGCCGGTGTAAGAGTGGCTGACGTCGAAGTCGATGAGCCCTTTGGAGCCCTCGAACACGGCGTCCTTTGAGAATAAGCCCGAGTCGTGCACCAAGCGCATCGTCCATTGCCTGAAAAACAGAAGAAAAGGTGTTGGTTAGATAGCTGAGAAGCATATATAGATTGAATTTGCGAGCAAATCTCAAATCGAATAACGAAAAATGGATTATCCCGCTCATACGATACATACAACGGCGAGGCTAAAACCAGTTAAACCTCGCGAGCTGCTCAAGGCAAATACGTAGAGAGATGCGGCTAGACGTACCGGCCATGGCCCGGAATATCGTCAGCACTGGTATAGCAAGTTGAAGTTCACGCGCAAACCCGCGAAGCCCTATACTACTCTTGCAACTCGCTCGCGCGAGCGAGAGATAGAGGAATGGCTTCGAATGTACCGAGCAACTTTCTTACAAGCGACAAGGGAGAGACCGCAAAGGCTGCGTGAGCTTAAGCAAAGCTCGTTCCTCGGATTTCCAAAGTAGCGGCATCGACACAATGCGATTGAAGGCCTGATCTCTCTCTCTCTCTCTCTCTCTCTCTCTTTGTATACACACAAGCTACTAGGCGGCTCTCGTTAATACAAGCCACGTGTACGACCGCTAGCTACTGCGTGTAACGTAATTGTCTAAGTAAATTTACGCAAAATAATCTCGTTAAGTCTATAGCTCCGGCGCAGTCGTTTCAATGTCAGGTCGCGAAGAGAGAGAGAGAGAGAGAGAGAGAGAGATACACATCATCAGCGCGTGATACTTTTTTTTCGCAAGACTGGATTCGCGGCTGCGGCGGAAAGAGAGAACAAGCTGACGCACGAGCGAGGATTAAGTTTTCATTGTCCGCACCTAAACTGTTATCGCGGCTCTGACGTGCGGCGCTCGCGGAAATAGCGAGTGTTCTCGGCTTTACGCTGATCCCCTCCGACAACTCTCTCTCTCTCTCTCTCTCTCTCTCTCTCTCTCTCTCTCTCTCTGTACCGATGTAGTATATACTGTCGCTGCGCGTAAATAGTTAGTCGTTTCGCAGTCGCGGTTTATCATTCGATGTTTATTATACCGTTCTTTCTTTTTTCGCCTGATCCTCCCTGGGAATTTTCGTTCAATTTTCCCGTGCCATTTCACGTGTCCATTCCGTCGAAGCGGCAGTCGCCGCGCGGAAAAGCCCGGTATAAATGGGACGTAGCCGCCGTCGTGTCGTCAGGAGATGCAGCAGCGCCGGGAATTCGCTGCAAACAAACGAGATTACGGGCCGTCGCGGCGGCGGCTTCTCTTCTCTCTTTCTCTCAATTTTTCAATGTCAATTTCGATTTCCGCGTCGTCCAGCCGCAGTGAACGGAAAGCCTCCGGATGAAATACTACGTAAAATTGCAAAAGGCCCGACCCGACTCGTGTACACAAAGAGAGAATACGAGCCGTTTGTTGACGTTCTCGAGACTACCCCATCGACGTTTCATGATCAGGTATACGGACAACCGAGTGCTGGAAGCAGTTGTAATTAGGCACATCACACCGCGTAATATGAAACAGCTACTCTCGATCCGCGAGTGCAGCTTCAACTCTCTCGAGCAGTGCACACATTGTTCATCCGGACAATGGGTAGACCGCGGTGCGCTGGTAATCGGATAAACCAATCGTAAGCCATTCGATTATTACATCTGTGCCCGGTGAGAGAGAGAGAGAGAGAGAGAGAGAGAGAGAGAGACGCACACGCCGGGCTTTGTGTCTGAGAGCTGCGCGTTTCATGCACTTGTCCAATTTTAGCCAATGACCACGAGTATACCGGAGCTTATATGTGCGGCCAATAGTACCGCAAGTACCTCTCGCGGGTGCGATGCATCATTTGCGGAATATACACTCGCCCGTATACGCCGGCGCTGCTACTGTGACACGGCTACTTGATCATCGTTTGTTAATCGGCTGTATTTTTCGACTGAAACAATTTTCGCGATTATATGTATTATATACATTAGGTATTTCGAATAGCGATCTCTGCGCTGGATTTTCGCAAACTAACATTCGGTAATGTATATATATATATTTACAAAGGAATTTCATCTATTACATTAAAATTACGCTGTGTAATCATATTACAGATTTCATATAAAATGAACCGGCGCTGCATCGCTGCGCTACTGTATCCTTTTTATCACTATTCGTTTCGAGACTATAGATGTATGCTGCGTTAATTGGCCGCGTAAACTTTTAGTCGTAAGCTCGATTAAACGCGTACGCAGCAACTGACAAAGGATGAAAGGGTCCATTGAAATTCGGCACAGCCGTAACGATTTAAACATATAGCGCCAAAGGGATAATCCGCAGTTCATTACGCGGCAAGTATATTCACGGAAGCCAAAATATTGGAATTTCCGGCGTTAAAAAGAGTATATATATAGCTGTAAAAGAAAATACGACGCGCACTCATTACACAGCGCGCGCTACACGAGCTACCGCGTTTTATTTTCCAAGTGTGTGACGACGACAGAATAAAGCCCTTGAGCCGGCTTAAAAACCGTATAGCGGCGCATCCAGCCACTTTCCGGGCAATCAACAAAAATCTGTTGCTTCGCTCGTGCGAGTCTGATGCAGAAGATTTTTCATTTTCAGCGCGATAAAATTATTAAAAAAAAAAAAAAAGCGCAACACACTCGGGTTTTTTTTTTTTCATTAAAAATTTAACCTTCTACACGCAGTGCAAAGCGCGGTCATTCTCGCGCTGCTGCTGGTAGTAGTAGTATAGAGAGACGAGGAGCGAAAAAAGGAGAGAGTTGGCTGTAAGCTCGCGCGCGGTAAAAGTTAACGATCGCCTATCCGCGCGACGGCTCTTATACTCACGCAGTTTTCTCGCAGGCAGCACTTCGGCATCAGAGCCGAGACTAGCGCTGCTCTGCAGTAACCGCCGGACTAAAATCGCCTTCCGGTTGCAACGCGCGCTTACGTATATACAGTCCTCCCGCAATAACAGTCGCGCGAGTCAAGCCGACGCAGTTCTCCTTTCGGGCGCCGAGAGCGAGGCGTATATATAAAAATGCGTTATTCTCTCTCTCTCTCTCTCCCGCGCGCGAGAGCTTTTTATTCGAATGCGCGCGAAACAATGCCTCCGCTTGCCAAAAACCGATATCGTTATATTTTTCCCCCTGCTGCGGGAAAAGTTCGAGGATCGAGAGCTGTCTTTTGCATCGGGGGAGGTATTGTAACGAGGAAAATTTATATCGAGAAAAAATCCAAGCAGCCGGTCGCAGGCATCGGATACGGGAGCTCGAGACCAGCACGGTCTCTCTAGCTTGCTATATATACGATTCGGCAATCTTTCCAATTATCGGAGATTCAATTATCGGCAGCGACGGCTCCGCTGCTGCCGGTTAATTAGCGCCGCAGCCCTACGCTGCGTCTTGTCAATTGATACTCCCCGACGGCAGCAGTAACGCGGTACAACCGTGTGCTTCGTTTAATTAAATACGTAACGTGTGTATTCTCTCTCTCTCTCTCTCTCTCTCTCTCTCTCTCTCTCTCTCTTTCCCCGATATCGGGGTGGTGAAAAAGGCTCACCGAAACGAGGATCGAGGGAAAAAGAATAATAAAGCTCGGCATAATCTGCGCCTAGCATTTTCGTTTACAGCAGCGGAGAGGAAGAACGAGGGATTCTTCCGGTCGTCGTCGTCGGGCTGCACTGAGAGAGAGAGAGAGAACTCGCGTAATGGCCTCGAGTATAGTACGACGAAAAGGAAGCACCGAAGGAAGTGTCCTCGCTAGTTCCGGAGGCTTTCTCGGTTTTCGTCGAGAGATTCGAGCGAAAAGTAGAGCAGAACGTTGATGTACAGCGCGCGCGGAACAAAGGCTCCGATGCTGGCCGACACTGGCGCGAGAGGAGGAAAAAGAAAGACGGAGAGCTGTGCTGCAGGTGGAATCGAAGACGAAACACGAGGCGAGATATCCGTCGAGCTGTATATAGGTATAGCGCGTCGAACTCGTCCTACATCGAATAAGCGGCGCGCGAGAGTTCGATTGCAAGTAAAGCGGAAAAGACGAGAGATCGATGCCTACTTTACATTTTATTGCCGGGGCGCAGCTAGCTCGTCCCTCCAAAGGCCGATAACGTAAAAAGACATTGCCCTTCCTTTGCGATCCCACCGTACCGCTCTCTATTATTCCTCGACGCGCAATCGAATCCCATTACACCGACGAGCTCTTACGCGCCCGATCGATCTGTTTCGGTGCGAGTCCGCATAAAAAATTAATCGGCCCGCTTGCTTACTCGTTTGCCCCGCAGGACGAACTTGGAAGCAACAACAGCTTCTTAAGAGCATCGCGCCATCAAAAAGTTGAAGGTAAAAAGCGCGGGAGAAAATCCCCGTGAAAAACTTGCGGCCCCGATAGCCCAAGTCCGTAGTTCTGTGCTTTCAAGACAAAGACGCAGCTCTCACACAGACAGTTTCTTGTTCTCTTTCTCAATCTCGGACAGTGGTCAAGCCTCGCCCTCAGAGATCCATCGTAGCTCGAGAGAAGTTTCCCTCGGCTACGCGATAAAACTCGAAGATCAGTTCTATCAGCAGCGGCGGCGGCGGCCAACCTCGGCGATTTTGCTAATGAGTCTCAATCGAGTTGCGGGCAAAGTTCTCGCACGCGCGAACGTGAGCAAACGCCCGTCGACGTGTATAGTTATATATATATATATATATATATATATATATATATATAGCCTCGCTTGGCCAACTCTCGCCGGACCTGCTGTAAGCGCTTTCAAGTTCGCGGCAAGTTTCGTCGGCAGCGCGACGGACAAAGGACAGAAATCGACGGGGTCGAGGGGAGAGAGTTTTTGATACTTTAGAGTCACGAGCCAAACGTTGCTATACGCGCAGCTCTGTCAGGGCGAACTGCTGCTGCCGCATGGCTATGTATGGAAGTACACCACAGCGAATAGCTCAGTTGTGGCACGCCTGCACTTTGTGGTCGAGCTTTGTTTCAGCCACTGCAGCTGCTGCAGCTGCTGCTGATGCTACTGCTCCTGCTCTACTCTTACTATTTCCTTTTTATACCTATAAGATTTAGGTATTCTGTCTGAGGATTTGAGCAACAGTTGGTTCGAGTTCTCGTTTTAATATTATATTTCGGCAATTCCAACAAAGTGAATACTGCTTTGCGTTAGAATTTAAACACTCGGTGTTTGCTGGCATTCGATTTATTTCGAGAGAATTTTTAACTGAAATTAAATAGCTTTCTGCATTAAATTTATTAATTCAGGCCGAGCTCTCGAAATAAATCGAGTGCTTGCATAATGAATGATTAATTTTTGAAGCAGTAATATTCCAGCCCTTTATATTGGAACTGGTACACCTGCGGTGTGACGTTCAGCTCGTGTAAATATTTAAATCCGATAAAATCCGAAAGCTTCAATTCACAGACTTCCTTGAATCAACAATGAAAAAAAGAAGATTGAAAAATGAAATCGATTTGTTAAAACTTGAATTATTCATTCGGGCCAGAAAAAGATTCGGTGAAAGCATCGGCTGAAGTAGCAGTGTTACAAATTGAATAGCGGTAGACTAAAGAGGGTAGAAGTAGAGTTGTAATAGCTACTGACTTGTCGAGAGCACGAACACGGAGGATAAGTGGCTGATCCTTTGCTGGCCACGAAGCGTCCCGACGCACTCGATCCCGATGTCTTCGCAGGGTGGCCGCGTCGTACCAGGCCGGTTCATAGCTGCGGATGTACGAGTTGCGAATGATTCCTGGAAAAAAAAGAAAAGAAAAACAAAACATTATTCGCTGCGCGTATACAAATTTTATCAACAGTGTATTAGCAAGCTGGCGGATTGCGTGTGCTTCAATCGAACAAAACCGTTGCGCGCACACGCTGTGCACGTAAAAACTATTCCAGCAATAAAAAGCGTAACATGACCTGGGTATAAAGGGGTCTATATGTATACAGACCACACACATACACACGGGACAGCCGAACGAACACTTGAGACTGGGAATGAATAGATTCACTGGGCTTAACGTGCTTACCGCTTTTATGACAGTGAATAGAGAAAAACCGCCCTTTTTACGGAACAAAGTTATTTTCTTTTGATACCGAGCAATTCAAAGTCTGGGATAAAATGTAGCAAAAAGGGGGAAATAACACGAGATATAGATTTTACGCTCACTGCGCGTACAATGAGTGACGTATACCGTGATAACGTTCTAATGAGGTCTTGACCTTTGGAATAAAATACGATTTATCCATAGTAGACGCTTATTTATTAACGGAGCATCGCGCGCGCGCGCGAGAGAGCGAGAGAGAGAGAGAGAGAGAGAGAGAGACACCGCAGCCAGACAAGAATCCTCTTATATATTTTAATTCAATCGTAAATCGATACATTCGAATGAGCTTTAACGAAGCCACTGAATAAGTAGTAAGCTTCTTGCTCGTGCAAGACGCTTGATATCGAATCTTTCGTTTCATTAGTCATCGTCAACAACAAGCTTCGCTCCGAGATAAAACTAAGCGTATACGAGAGCGGAATTATAGTTCGAATTTTTGCAGAGAGCGTAAAAAACAAAGACGTATTCAGCGTTTGGATAGAAAACAAGAGATGGAGTAGACTTTTATTAAAAGTCCGAGGGCGGTGCAGCGGGAGAGCTAAAAAGTTTGAATGAAAGTCCAAAATTTAAACTGGAGAAACGTGCTCGGGGTTTCGCGATGCGATGGCTGTGGAGAAGACAGAGAGAGAGAGAAAAGTGCATACATAAGCGCCCCGGGGTGCGATGCGGTCAACAAAAAACTTATTGCACACCGGCGAGCTACCGTTCCGAGAGGACAAAGAAGAAGAAATTAACGCTCGCGCGTCTACTTGACACTTTTGGACCAGTCTAACCACTGCGTATAATCATATGTATGCTCGTCGCGAAGAAATGTGAGTCACCGCGAGCGCAAAAAACTCTGCCTGATGAAAAACACTCCAATGGAGCGAGAAAGAGAGGAAAACATCGAGTCGCTTCGTGAAAGCAGCCTAAAGAAACGGTTCTCTCTCGCTCGATTCCCGACATACAACGTCCCACGTCGAGGAGCCATATATTATATATAGCGGAGCGTGTTTTCCCACAAGCGCGCGTACTATATCGGAAATAAAGCTAATTATGCGAACGCCCGGGCATTGTTGAAGAGCTGGAGAACCGTCGCACGCGTATGGAAATGCGAGCGTAAGTTCAAGAACACACGGCAGTCAATTATGTCGGCAGAGGACAGAGCTCTTTCAGAGAGAGAGCCGCACTTTAGCATCAGAACGTTTTTTATCGCGAGGCTCACCTAGATGCGGCGTGACGGGATGCAGGGGCAAGCCTTGCACGATGGCAAGCCAGAAGAGCAGGAGCGGCAGGGCCGGGCGCATTTTACGTGAGCCTCTCGCGGGGCCGGGCCGCACGCCAAGTGCAACGCTACCTGCCACGTGGCATCGCCCCTCTGCTGCCCCTTATCGTTCTTCTTCGCCTGCAGCGCTGCCAAAACGACGTCGAGGCTACTTCTACGGCTCCTCTCACCGCTGACTTATCCAGGAGCATCCCACAATTTCTCCGTATGAGCTGCTCTAGCGCGCTTGTATCCTCTTCCTCGTCGTCGCCGTCCTATATTGCTCTACGCCGTTATCAGTGTCAGCCGCTGAAAAACAAAGAGAGAAAATCAAAACACTGATGTGGTAATTCGTGCACACTTGGCTTGTATTTTTCATGGCCGTGACCGGGGAGAGAACGAGGAACGCCGCGCGAACGGATAGATTATAGCCATTTTCAAGGACCGACCGCGAGAGAGAGAGAAAGTGTCGAGTGAAGGCGTAATCTCATTTTGCCGCGTCGGCTGTGTAGCTACGCGTCAAGTCACTGGAAGGTAGTTTCGTACGAAGGGATTTTCGAATTTTTTTTTCGCAAATCCAGTCAAAGCGTGATAGAGTGGATTAACGTTACGTAAAAGAAGCGAACAACACAGAATGATCGGAGTTATGAGGTGCATTAATACGACTGCGATTCCTCGATCCGAATAACGGAAATTAATCACAAAATCCCCTTTGTGCGCGCGCGATTTATTCAATGCGCGTGGGATCAACGACTGCGACACCGACCTTATGTTTACCCATGTGACTTATCCGCACACAGCAGCAGCGAGTACAATACCAGCCCCCCGCGCGTAAAAACGCGCAACCGAGTTATGCATAGTGTATATATCGCATCAGCCGCCGCACGCACGCATAACGCGATCCCATGGAAAGAGAGAGAGAGAGAGAGAAAAAAAAGAGCCGTCTAGCGCATCCGTGCATGACTCGCGCGCGAGCGGAAGCTCGCAAGAGCGCTCGGATGTAGTAACACACTGTACTATAGCGTACGCTCTCGCCTCTCGAGTGAAATTCGCGCGCGCACGCAAGGTCATTCCTATTTTTTTTTTCCGCGAGCGCGAGTCCTCCCTCTTATCGCCGCTGCTTCTATTATCGTTGCTCTTACGTAAGGATTTTCATTAGAAAAGAGAGAGAGAGAGAGAGAGAGAGAGAGAGAGCAGGCAGGCGTGCGCAATGTTTAATTGCGGCAAAAACTCGCGCGAGAGCGAGAATGGAATTAGGCCAACGATGCACGCTTTTTCATGCTTTTCTTCTGCGGCTAATGAATACCGCATCGATACCTCTCTCCGTCGTCGCTTCTTTTCTTTCGCTTTCCGTCTGACGCACGTGTATTATGCTGTTTTGTGTGTGCTGTATGAATCGTCTCTCTCGCGGCGCAGCCCATTCATTAGCGAATCGAGAGAGCGCTCTCTCGCTCTTCCATTTGTTTATTACGTACGCGCGCCGGTTAATTATACGGCCCAACTCTTTTTCTTCCGTACGTGCCATCAATTTTCTTTTCATTCTGCCTTGGCGTTTATGCCTGCGTTAAATACTCGACTTACGAGACCTGGAATTTGATTTCTTGCGTGTATTTTTTTGCTCTCCCTCGCTGGGGGAAGTTTTTGTAAAATGTCGCGCGCTTTTGTTTCCGAGCAAAAGTTAGGCGCGTTTACGGTAATTTATTGTTACGCGAGTTAGTAGGTTAAGAGTGCTAATTTCCACGGTTGCGCGCGGTCCAATTTATTTTTAATTCTTCGCGGAATCCACGCGGCCAAGAGGAATTGAAAGAGTGCGCCATCGTCAGTAAATGCGAAATGCGAATGGAGTGGAAAGTTGGGGATTATTTATTGCCTCGGAATAATTATTCGCTAATACCGAAACGCACGTGCAGAGTGTATTTCGCTTCAGTCGCGAATAAATCCGACCAGTACTTACGCGCGTATAGTGACCATCGGTTGTTTTATATGCGCGCGAGTGCATAGCATTTATTATATATAAACTCGTTCGCATATTGTTTATGAATCGAGAGCGTATTTCGCAACGGATCAATGATTGGATCGGCTCGTGTTCACGGCGATATAGCGTTGCCGAACAAATAATCAAGAATACGTGGAGGGTAATTCAGCGCTTTTATCGTCATTCAAGTCACCGGCGTGAATGATGAACGAGCTCCGCCGTATACGCACAGCTCTCTTTTTTTTCTCTCTCTCTAACGAAAGTTTAAGCGGTTAAATGGCCCGACTAAGCCGTCGCCTCCGGCGAGCTCCGCGGTTTTTCCGCGAGTAAAAACTTGGATAACACTACGAAACAGTTGCTCCCGCTGCACCTTCCCAAGTACACCCGTCGAGACAGCGCATGCAGGAAAAAGAAAAAAAGGAAAACGCCAGAAACTTTTCTACCGCGAAGGAAAACAATAAGGCAGCTTCCGGCAAGTAAGCGGTACACCGCGCGTCGCGGACCCTCACGAATATATATATTCCCCGAAGTCATGGTCAAAGCGTTTACACACTCATCGAGTGCCGCGTGACTCTCTGCTCGTGTAAGCGTGGTTCCTATATATGCCGAGTTCATTGTCGAAACCGGGACCGATATAATAATACGTTCCTATCGCCGGTGTGTTCTAAAAATAACAGCGCGAAGCCAGATAAGAGAGCAACGATCCTAACAGGTGTCTCCTTTAACGGGAGACGCGTGCGCGACGAGAGTATAAACCGGAGATATATATATAGAGAGAGAGAGAGAGAATGCGGGATAAAAATTGTGAAATTTACCTGGAGAAGTGCAGGCAGCCGGACACTGGCAACAGCGGCAGGATCATCGACGGCATGATTCACCGATGTGTATCCGGTAAGCTGCAGGAGCAACGGTGGCGGCGACCAGGTAGATCTGGCATCGCTGTACAGAGAGCAACTCGCGGCGCGGTGTGTATAGCAGCAGCCAAGCAAACTTACATTCTCTTCTCTCCTCTCTCGCGCGCGCGAGGCAGCGCAGCTCTATCTCCCTTGGGGATTTCTGCTGGCGCGCGCGCTCCGCTTGCGAAAGGACCGCTCCGAGCGAGAGAGATGGAGCTTCCTTTTTTTTTTTTTATCTCCTTCTCTTTTGCTTCTCTTCTCTTCCTCACTCCGCTTTCCACATGAGCATCTATATCTCCTTCTTTCGCTTCGTCTCTCTCTCTCTTTCTCTCTCTCGGCCTTTAACGCTGGCTATCCTTCATCCCGCGCGACTTTATTACGCATTTTATCGCCTCGTCCGCCTACTCTAGCTGCTGCTGCATTTCGCTCCTTTCCATATCTCACGCGATGCACGGACACAGCGGGCTTCCCTCCCGAAAACACACGTGGCGTGAGTGAGCTGCTGGACGTCAGAAGGTTAGTAACTTCTATACATGTAACACACTGGCGTATAGTCGCGCGCGCACAAGGATATAACGGATGGAACAAGGAAGGACGTGTATAGGTATCTCGCGACGGCTTAACCTCTCCTTCCTTGCGGCACGCACAGTTCGTCGGTGTTATGAGGCGATATATCTCTATATTCGCGTGGAAATGTCTCGAGGAAGCGCGTGCACAGGACCTCGCGCGACACCGAAGCTAAGTGCACGAGTACTCGGCCGCGTGTGCAGCGACGAGTGCGAAGAAACGGGCGTCGCGACGGAGCGCGCTGCGGCGACTGGAGAGACACTGGCGGCTGAATAGTGACAGTGCCGTATAGCCTCCACCACTGGCTTACGCGCTCGTGTGCGTGTGTATACATATACGAAGGAGCGAAGCGGCTGCGCAGCGAACAGGTCGCGATCAGCGCGCCGCGAATGAGGACAACGACTTGCCCCACCACACACTCTCTTTCCTTAGGTATATAGGTACCTTTTAGCTGTCTGTCTGCCGCCGCCGCCGTCACGCCGTGCGTGGGTTCGTTTTACGGCGGCCACGACTCGCGCTAGCCCATACGCACCTATATAGTACACTTATATATATATATATATATACATGATGGAAATCGAAAGCCCGAAATTTGACTGTGTTCGTGCATTGTAATGCGTGCACTCGCTCGTGGCCGAACAATTCTCGGAGTAAAGCCTATTTTTTCGGCGGAGGCCGATACTCTTATCCGCAAGTGCATACTTCCTATATATATGCCCACGCGTGTGCAGGACCCGCGGGGTAAACGACCCCGGCGCCGCGCAGGAGTGCATGTGCACGTATCCTCGGTCTTTTAATCGCGCTGAATCACTGTCGCGAGAGCTCATCGAAGTTTTCGGCTATGCCTAAAAATGATTTTTTTGTTTTTTTAATCTCGGAGTAGTGACCGCAGCAAAAATAAAAGAGAAGGACGTCTTTGTTCGTTAAACAATAAGCTGAGATGTTTTTAAAAATAATTGTTGATATTGCACTGATTGTAAATAATCACACGCCAATGTCATATCCGACAACAATGCAGGTTTTTCCTAGGTCAGCAACGAACACTGCCAGTCATAAAGCTCTTATTTTCTCATTTTTACGACGCACGGCTACACCTTCCTGTCGCTGGTCCTTGTACCTCGGTGGTTTGAGACTTTTACGCGCGCGAAGGATCGAAAGAAAGGCAGACGCGTCTCGCTTCTTTGTTGCGCGTTTTTCTTTCTTTCCGTCGTGTATCATTTTTCTTTTTAATTTGTGGCTGCCTTTTGCCAGACACATAAACGCGTGGACCTCGACGCCGTCGCTGTACGACCATATTTGGCTGAGTTTACCGTTCCATGCGACAATGGTGGTTCACCTAATCGAGAGGTTTTTCTCTTAATTAAATAAAGTAATTGACGTTGTTTTGTTCCGCAAAAGACTTTCGTCTTTTCCACACGGATGGCTCGGCAGCTGCGTCATATCCTTTGATGCTTGCCGTTCAGTTAGAAACTGACGCGTTTGATGCCAAATTGGCTCTTTTTCGAACCTCGGCAATTAGTTTCTCCACTCAACGTGGAAACTGCTGCTTTATTCGGGCATTTCCTACTTTTATTCGCTTCCATCATCAACGAAATTCCCAACACAATAGATTTTAATAAACAAATATGCGCATTTTATTTCTCTACTATTTACATTGTCTTATTTATAAAATATAGCATTATGAAAATTTAATACGAGAAATTTGCTCTTGTCAAATTTCGAATCAGTTGAGATAATTTAAAATCAATAATTTACGTCATCTTTCACGGAAAGAACAATTTAATAATCTGCAGCATTGCTTGCCAGATAGTCACGACGACCAATGTTCGACGCTTGTTTGTTCTGAATCGCCTCCAATTTGGGACACTCTGTTATTCTGTGACCAAGACCACCACAATAACTGCATCCTTGCTCGTCTGTTGAAAAACGTAAGAAAATTTAGTAGAATCAGTTATCTTCATCGAAGTAATAGAAAAGAGAACGATAACGTTACCTCCAACATTGAGATATTTCTCGTTTTCGGAGCACAGCTCCAATAAGAATGCCGGAATCTTCTGCTTAGCTTCCCTCAACAGATGTTTCAAATCGAGAAGAACAGATTCGTCGTTGGCCTTGTTGATAAATGTAGTGGCGGTTCCGGTATGACCAGAACGACCAGTCCTACCAATTCTGTGAACTTTAGAACGATACATTGTGTTTTAGAAAATGCTCCGATCGTGTACTCATTATATATACAAATATAAATATTTACCATAGTTTTCAACGTCATCCGGCATGTCATAATTGATGACATGTTGAATATTGGCAAAATCCAGACCTTTGGAAGCTACATCAGTAGCCACCAAAACATCTTTCTTTCCAGCTCTAAAAGCTTCTACCGATCTTGATCGCTCTTCTTGATCTAAAAACGAAAAATAATTCGAGTGTAAAAACTTTTTCGATTCGATTATAAACCATTGTAAAAAAGAAAAGTTTATCTACCTTTTCCACCGTGAATAGCCACGGCTTCAACGCCTTTCAATAAAAGGTATTCATGGATTGCATCCACGTCTTGTTTCTTCTCAGCGAAAATTAAAACAGGTGGTGGTGTCTTTTTCAGACATTCTAGAAGATAAACGATTTTGGCTTCTTGTTTTACATATTCAACTTCTTGAATGACGTTCATGGAAGCAGCTCCGGCTCTTCCTACATTTATTGTTACAGGCTTTACAAGCGCCGACCGCGCAAAGTTCTGGATCTTCTTAGGCATTGTAGCTGAGAACAATAGCGATTGTCTTTGACCCTGCAACATTAAAGAGTATTAAAATGTCTTTAAAAAAAAACTAATACAAAGATGAATAAAAGTTTTGTTACACACCTCGAAGAACGAAAAAATTGTCCTGACGTCTTCTTCAAATCCCATATCAATCATGCGATCGGCTTCATCCATACATAGATATCTGCATACGCTGAGTTTAACCATTTTCTTATCTAGCATGTCCATCAATCGACCGGGTGTAGCTACCATTATGTGCACTCCTCTGAAAATTAAATTGCGTGTGTTGATCTGCAGTTTTGATACAGCTATATTTTTTTTTATTGGAATAATAAAATTGAACATACCTGCTGATTACATCTAAAGATTCTGATACAGGAACTCCACCAATCGCAAGACAGCAGCGAATTTCGGGACAGTGATGATGACGTAGACTGTTTGTATAATGCTGTATAATGTCGTAAGTTTGTTTCGCCAATTCTCTAGATGGACATATAATCAAACCTAGTGCAGAGAAATAAACATTTTTTTTAATTTTAATTTTCATAGTTTCGATATAACTTTCAAAATTTGACCTTACCATATGGACCTTCATTCCTGCCGAAAGGCAGTGCCACTTCTTGCTCAAGGCAAAACATAATAAGTGGTAAAACAAATACCAAAGTCTTACCACTGCCAGTAAATGCAATACCAATGATATCCCTGCCTGATAATCTGTAGATATCCAAAAATAACAGTAATTAGTATAAAAAATTGACAAAATGGAACTTAATGTTAAAATAAAACATACACTGCAGGTATTCCTTGCACTTGAATGGGAGTTGGCTTTGTAATGCCTTTCTGCTCCAGGCCCAGTAAAATTCCTTTATGGAATTTCATTTCTTTGAAACTTCTAAGCGGTGGAGGAACATCTTCACCTTCTACTGTGATACCAAATTTTCTTCTTATCCTCTCATGCCTGACATTGTCCATAGTCAATATAGTTCTTGGTGGTCTCCAGCTGGTTTTGATAGGATCTGTATATTCTATACCTTTCGCCAATTCAGCAACACCCATTAAAGCTTTATTCTCAGCAACACTTTCCAAAATTTTTTCTTCCTCTTTCAGTTGTTTTTCCATTGCGCTTTCCTTTTTGGCTGTTAAAATGCAATATTACAAATCAGTCATTCATTTGACAATAGTTCTAAAAATAATTAATTTTATAGATCCTTACCTTCTGCTAATTTTTTAAGTTCTGTGTGTTGGTCCAGAAGGGAAATATTAGATTTTCTTCCCCAAACTTGAATGTCCTCGTCGTCTCCCTCGTCTCTTTCATTTTCACTGCTGCTTTTACCGGTTCCATGAGTACCATCTTCTTTTATCTGCCCGAGTCTTCCTAGTTTGATAAGTTGCTGCTTTTTCCTTATCTTAACAGGGACATACGGAACATAGTCATCATCTGATTCCAATTCATCTTTTTCTTCTTTTTCGTCGTCTCTTCGGTACCTCTAATAAAATAATATCAAAACAATATAACCTAAAATAAACTATTGCTTACATAGTAAATGTACTTTGTGAAATATAATAAAAATAAACAAACCTTTACAGGTACATCCATCTTCTCTTTACTAATTGTGTTATTTCTTTATCTTCCTCGATATGTTTGTAAATAAACTACACGGATCAGATCAACTGCAGAGTGCAGGTTGAAGTGGTAAACGTGTGATAAACCAAATTACCAAACACAAACATTTGTCGACACAAGACCTCCGAGCACTTCATGAGCATTGGAGTGACATCTATAGGACTAAAATTCAACCATATAATAGTACATATAGCTATATCAAATCGGCTTAGTCGCAACGAATATATATCTAGATATTCGTTGGCTTACGCGGTGAATCCATGTGAAGCGTCAGTATTTTCTTTTGGAGCACAAATAATAAATACAAATAGTATAGTTCCACATGCTGCTTATATTTCGTTGTTTATAATCGTATACAATTTTTAATTGTTCATTTTTCTAAATCTTAAGTTTGTTTGCCGCAAAATGAATCACTAAACAAAAGACATATTGAAACTTGGAAGACTTACCAAGTATTTATTATTGAGATAATTAAGTTTTAACCTATTCAGGTTAGCGAAACAAGTGTATACCATTTGATACGCTTTTTCAACCAAGGCTATCAGTTATTAGGTGTATAGTAACATTATTCATTCATAATGTTGTGAAGTCGGCTCATAACCTCTTTTGGCCTACCGCTACGCCAAGCAACGTAAATAAATATTGATCAAACTCCAAAATTCATCGTGGTAAATTAGAACTATTTTTCACGTGCAGCAAAGTGATATTTTGCAATAGTTTTAAATTTTATAAAATGTTGATATTAATATAAACTGTGATTCAAGAAATTTGCTCCAATTAGTAACAATAAGAGTGCAGTACAATCTCACACATATCAAGAAAAACCAGTGAGCAATAAAAAGAAACCAAAATGTTCAAAAATACGTTTCAAAGTGGATTCTTGTCTATTTTGTATAGTATAGGCAGTAAACCACTGCAAATCTGGGATAAAAAAGTGAGAAATGGACACATCAAGCGAATAACAGACAATGATATTCAAAGTTTGGTGTTGGAAATTCTTGGCAGTAATGTCAGCACAACATACATTACGTGCCCTGCAGATCCTAGAAAAACTCTAGGAATCAAATTACCATTTCTAGTCATGATTATAAAAAATCTAAAAAAATATTTCACCTTTGAAGTACAGGTAAACAATTAGCTTAGATTATTATACATTTATATTAGCACACAAGTAGACAACTATAGTATCAATTTGCTTCTTTCAGATCATAGATGATAAGAATGTGAGAAGACGTTTTCGAGCCAGTAACTACCAGTCAACTACTAGAGTGAAACCATTCATTTGCACGATGCCTATGAGATTGGACGATGGCTGGAACCAAATACAATTCAACTTGGCAGATTTTACGCGACGGGCTTATGGCACTAACTATGTAGAGACTTTGAGAGTACAGATTCATGCCAATTGCAGAATTCGGAGAGTTTACTTTTCTGATCGTCTGTATTCTGAAGATGAACTACCTGCAGAGTTTAAACTATTCCTGCCAATTCAGAATAAGGCCAAATGTTGATTTTGTACAGAATATTTCGGATTCGTATCTTATGTTGCATATTGGATAGACAATTGAAATTTGAAAGAAAAAGTGTAAACAGCACTAAAAGTAAATTGAAATAAAATTGACAGACTTGTACACAGCTATTTCTGTTGTTGATGTCGTGATTGGATATATTTGTTATTCTTAGTGCTTATACATAATGTTCTATTAATTATTATTTATATTAAGGAATAGAAAGATGTATAACGTGTGTAAACTAGTATTTGATAGTATGTTTTTAATACACTTGGTATTTGAAGCTGCATGTGTCAGTATACAACGTATGTATAGACAGAATAGAAAACCGCAAATAGTAATGAAACTACGATTTTAGTGCGCATGAGATTTTCGTATCAATAAGTGCCTTGTTATACTTGCACGTTCATAGACACTGAAAATCAGAAAATACAAGTTCGACCTTTGCATAATTTTTTCACGAAATCAAACGTAAAAATAAAGCTTGGTCACTCCAAATTAACCAGACTAAAAATAATATAATTTTAATCCATATCCAATTCCAATTCGAGATAACATTCCAGTATAATCCAGAGAAGAGAGTAAAGCCACAAGTGCACCAAAAATAAAAATAAGGGCTTGCATTCGGTGTCGTGCGGCGCAATGACATTAATGGCTAATTATCAAGTATTGATTTTTAAAAACCCGGAGACAGTCGAGAGGGCTTGCCCCTCCGCGGTCGCACACAGTCGTAGGACGCGACACACGTCGCCCACGAGGGAGAGGGGGGGGGGATAAAAACGAGGCTCATACGGCAAGAAGCAATTAATAGCTACTCCCGCGCGCGCACACACACACACGTGGAAAATTGGTCCAGACGCACATACTCCGATCGACCATCGTGCGCATGCGCGTCGCAAGCTCGGAATTTTCGAAAATCCACAGTAGCTGACTCGTTTTCGAAATCGCTCGAGTCGGAGCCGGACGAGATCGTTCGAAATTCGACGGAAAGATTCGGATCGAGAAGAGTCGTACCCTTAGGAGAATCGAAGCACGTAGCGTTGAAAGAAGACGAGGGGCGAGTCCGACGAAAGTAGGGAAAGAAGAACGATAGGTATAAAATGGCGGAGCAATTATAAAGCGCGACGACGAGGCAGGTAGTTTTGGCGCGCGTCATCCCTCACTATGCGATGCGCGCGCGCGGGGGAAAAATCTCGCGCGCGTACACGTCGCACGTGCGGGGGAGAGAGAGAGAGAGAGAGCAGCTCTACTGTCGTGGCCGTAACCCAGAATCGCGGTGCTGAAATAAAATCTTGAAAAGGGAGCGTATATTTTGCTCTCTCTCTCTCTCTCTCTCTCGGTCGCGCAATTTCGAGAGACGTTTTGCTCGTTATTATCGCTACTAGCTGCGGCATCGCATCCCCAGCGTCGGAGGGGCAATACACATAAATATGCGCGCGAGAGAGGGGGATAATGTAATTGTCGTGGTGAGGGCCGAGGGGGTGGCTATACCGCCACCGCTGACGAGCTTTAGTGCAGGAAAAAGTGCGGCTGCGGCGGTGGCGGCTGCTGCACCAGTCGCGCGTACTACCTTACATTACGGATAGCCTATGTATATATATATATATATAGAGACAGATGCCGCGACGACGACGAGAAGCTAAGAAATAAATCCTCCGCAGTTGAGCGCCATGGAGCATCATCATCGGACGAGGCTCGATTCCGCCGAGGACGATCGTAATACGCGATGCAGGATCTGCGCGAGACTGCTCGCCGGCTGCAAAGCTCTGAGGATCTTCGCCGACGAGGGCCGCAAGCACAATCTACAGAGGAACATCCACGCGTACCTCGGCATAACGGTATCGTACCGCACACACGCGCTTCTATATTCAAAGTTTGCGCTACTCTGCCGCCGCGTATCACGTGTGCTCTATATATATATATATATATATATATATATATATATATATATATATATCTCCCTCTGCTTTTCGAAACACGCGCCTATAGCTCCCCCAAAATCATCGCCGGCTTTGCTCTCGCGCGAGTATATGGCGACTATAGTTCGCGATTCAAGTGGTGGTGGCAGTGGTATAAAGCTCGGGATCCGCGAGACGTATACGGCACCGCCGTGTAAAAGTGTAAAAAATTAGCATTTTATTGATTGCCAGAGAGAGAGAGAGAGGGGCCGCGCGAGGCGCTGCTGCTGCTGCTGCTGCTACTTCGATACTTGACGCGCTTGTGTTTGCAGGTATCAGCGGAGGATAGATTGCCGAAGATGGTATGCGCCTCGTGCGTCGGCAAACTCGACGGGATTCACGCCTTTGCCACTATGGCTCTGAGAAGTCAAGAGAGGCTGAGACAGGCTAGCGTCGATAGCTCCGACAGTTCGGATAGTCCCTTGGACAGAGGGCTACTGCACTCGATACTGACCAAAGTAATTTAAGTCTCGCTTTTTGAATTTGCCGCCGAAATCGAGAATGACAATGCGAGATGACTCTTTCAGGGCTCCACCGGTACCCAGGCGCAGAGCAACGACGAGGAGACGATAGACGCTAGGCAGCGAACTCCCAGTACCGAGGAGATGGAGGTCAAAGTCGATCCCATGCTCTTCCTCCAGTGCGCCTTGGACAGGCCGTCTTCCGCGGACTACTCCGATTTCTCGGACGATTGCAGCCGGGCCTCCGAGCCGACGGAACCGCTCTCCCTCACCGCCAACGAGTAAGCTATAGCTATATATATATAAAATCGAGTTATTGGTGGAATTAAGTTAAAATTTGAATTCCCCCCCCCCCGGTGTACAGCAAGTCCGACAACGAAGACCCGGTTGACTGCAACGAGTCCGAGTACGAGGAGGATCAGGACAGCGGCGGCGAATCCAATCACGTCTGCAAGATCTGCGCCAAGTCGTTCGCCTCGCAGATGTCCCTGCAGAATCACCTGTGGTCCCATCTGCCGAGCTCGGTAACCACTACCGCGACGACGACGACGTCGTCGAACAAGACTCGGAGGCTCTCGCAGGACGACTCCAGCTGCAACGGCAGCTTCCTTTGCCCCATCTGCGGCAAAAAGATCTCCACCAAGGGCAATCTTAAGGTCCACCTCGAGACTCATCGGCCCAAGGGCAAGTACGGCTGCGACATCTGCGGCAGAATGTGAGTTATGCACACCACTCGGCGTAGATATCATCGTACGCTTCTATAACACTTCTCTATCACGCTTACACCTCTGTGTATCTGCATTGTCAGCTTTAAAACGCAATCGAACCTCTTTCGTCACAAGGAGTACCACAGCGGCGTGCAGTTCCCTTGCGGCGTCTGCGGCAGGGTCTACCCGACCAATTCGACTCTTCGAGCCCACAGCATCACCCACTCGGACCTGAGGCCGCACGCCTGTCCTCTCTGCGACAAGACATTCAAGCGCAACCAGGACCTCAAGTTTCACATAAACCAACACACCGGTGCGAGACCGTACCAGTGCCCCTACTGTCCCAAAGCCTTCGCCAGTTCCGGTAACTGCTTCTCGCACCGCAAGAGGATGCACCCGAAGGAGGTGCATCGCGACAGGCAGAGAGCTGCCGACCTCATGAGATGAGCTCTTCGCTTCGGACATTCGATCAGGTACGAACTTTATTCTATATATACAAACTGTATTCGTTTTAACGAGGGATTATTATTCTTATCCTGTTCGCAGAGTAAAGACTGCGCCGCAATCCGACAACGAGAATATCCACGAACAATAATTTAACGTACGTTGAAAGAAGCCGAGAACGATATTCTTCTCCCTCGCGCTCGTTAGCGATAGCCCTGTGATAAACATTGTAACGTATACCATTGTACTTATATATATATACATATACATATTATCCGAGGAGGGGGGGTGATGAAAATGACAACGAGTCCGCGCACAGCACAATTCTTAGCGTTCGAGATGTAACGTATAAGCAGAAGAGCACTTTGCAAGACTGTACAACAACCAATTTTCTTCGTTATATTGCTAGCTGATGAAAGTGTCAAATTATCACGTATATATATATATACATATAACGTAGAGGTATAGCGATTAATTAGCCAAGATCGGCTAGCGACACGACAAAATGTATGTGAATATCGAAACCCGAGGACGTTTCATCTTTCCGGTGCAGTATTATCGTCGTATATCGCGAGTCTTCTCTTCTCTCGCCTCGACTTTGACGGCAAGAATCTGTCTACGTAATGAAATAGTTCGTGCTTCCGTCGTAAGTCTAAACCATATTGTATTGCGGAGACGACGCGCGTTTTAACGTATTATTATATACATGTATAAATAGAGAATAGAAATGATCTTGTATTTTGTAACGGCGTTTTTTCTAATCGTAGTTTACTACAAAAAATTGACGAAAATATAAAAAAAAAAAAAAAAAAAATAAGGGAAAAACAATGGTGCGTATAATAGCTATACACGAATTGTATAGTGGATGACGACATCCCGAGGTTACTATTGTATACTCTTGTAATAGTGAATTTTCTTTCTCCAAAAGGAACCTATGACATTGTAGCGACAACAAATATGCGTAACTCACATATAGTTGAATGCAACCTCTTGGTAATTGTTATGTTACGTAGACTCTGATATAATCTAAAATATATACATATGCAGTTCTCGCACATCCGGAACGAGCCGTAGGTGAATAGTAAGCGACGTAGCGGACGAGATGTCATTTCTTAAATTAATGTACACGCCGATGTTTTCCTCGTGAATTCATTGGATTCTTAGAACGACGTTTTCCTGCAATAACATTTAAGCGAGGAATAGATTTATTTTTTGAAAAAAAAAAAAAAAGTCACATAAAGACCTTTAGAATACGAGACAATATACCTTGTGAACCCGAAGAGAGATTGTATATATTTTAAATGATATCTTCACGTGCAATAACAATATTATAGGCATAATATATGATATTGAAAATAATTTCATTGCGCGATATCATACAAAAGTGTGCAATGAGGTGGTAACGAGATGATAGGGAAAAAAAAAGCATAAAGCCAAATGGAACCTACGTACAAACGCCCACAAAGTTACGTTGTCACAATAGTGGTCACACACACACACACACACACACTGAGAATAAAATGCAATAATTGAGAGATTGAATAAACTAGCTGCACGATACGATTATAAAAGAATACTGCGTTTTTCTTGCCAATCGTCAACAACACCATTCGTCTTATTTCAAGCGCGTAAATATAGACGATTTAGCGCGTATCGGAGCTGCAATGAAAAATCGAATGATGGATTCCAATTTCTATGCGCGCGAGCTAATAATGAGCGTTAAGAAGACATCATAGCGACTCACAGCCAGCGGTCGATCAATCTTCGCTATATACCTATACGTATATACGATTCGCTTGTTTACAAACATAAAACTCAGCAGCCGATTCGCCCGCGTTATCGGTCGTTCGGCCCTTGTATATAAGTATTTATCTCGGGACAGCGTCGCGGCTAGTCACGTCGCATAATCAAGTTTGGAACGAGCTGCATCTGCAGTCGTGTCTTATAACTCGTGAGGCAGTGTGTCAGAAAATAGCCAACCGAGTTGCGGTCGCTGCTCTCTTTCTCTCTCGGTCAGTATCCCGCGACCATCAGTATAGTGCGTTCGGTTTTTCCGGCAAAATAACGCAGTCTGCCTGGATATATCTCGCAACTCGGAGCAATTATGTCATGCGGTCTATTGGCAGGTATGGTGCAATAACAGCCTTCGTCCTTCCACTTCAATCCGCATATGTACTATATATTCGCCGTTCCCTTTTCGAGTGTACAACGCACACGAGAGAGACCTCGCTAGGAAAGATTTTTCAAAGTCGAAAAATCCGCAAGATCGGCAAACTAGCTCATAATTCCTATATATATCCTTGAACACCGCTGATACGAAGCATCAGCTGACAATATAACCTCGTACATCACGTGCGTGTGTGCGTGTTACAACTCGTATATAGGCAGCGCCGCGGGCGATCGCGTGCGGTGCGTCGCTGCCAAAAAGCTGCTTAATTATCATCGAAGAGTTATATTGTCTATAATGCGACTACTCTGTAATATACATGTGGTGTAGCGAGAGAGGGAGAAAGTTAAAGCCTGAAAAGTAAGCAGACGACCTCGCTCGAATGTTTGATCGAAATCCTGCGGCGCAGTATAACAAGAACATTATAGCTCCTAGTATAACACTTTGCTCGGTGTTGCTAGCGGGGTGCGATATCGCGCGGTTCTCTCGGTAGTCGTGTATATAGTCCGACTCTCTCAAATTGCAGACGAGTTTTCAACTGGGCATCGCGCGTATACACAGTGTACGTACATAAACGGCGCGCGCGGGAAATTCGCAGTCGTTCGCCGGCCTTGCTTCGAGTCGGCTGCTGCTGCTGCTGATAAACTTTTAGCGATCTTCGACGTCGTCTCTGTGGTTATCATCGCGCTGAGAGAGAGAGAGAGAGAGAGAGAGAGAGAGAGACGAGCTCTGTTATATCCGCCAGCTACAAGCGCACCGGCTGCAGCAGCTTTGTATCTCACGGCATCGCTATATATTACAATATAGTAGTCGCGGCTTATTTTTGCCATGTGTAAATCCGAAATTTTTTTATACTCTTTTTATTTTCTGTGTGTATATTATATACTTTGCATGACGCTAAGCTTTAATTCTTCTCGTTAACGCACTCGAAAAAGCAATTATCGCACTAAGAAGTCGATCGTTGACTTATCTCGTCGTCGCGACGGGTGGCACATTTGTTTATTGCGAGAGAGAGAGAGAGAGAGTACTTATAACTATGGTCGTTGCACGCAACGCCGCGTTACATAAGCGCGCGAGAAAAGGCACGATTCATGCTTATACACGTTTCTCTTCAATATCTATAATACAAGCCGACAGCTCCGCGAGATAAGCTGCAGATTCTTTCAGTCTCCAGTCGCGCTCATGCAGTAATTTTCCATCGTTTTATTTAAAGAAGCATTTTTACATACCTACCAAGTATATACAGCCCGCCTCGTTTCGGACTTTGCATACCATCCGTAAGATTACTTTTCACAGCACTTATTACTTGTTGTAATCGCAACTGCAGTAAAGATATAGGTTATAACGCTCTCAAGTCTTCCGCATTTGACCTTTACATTCCTATATAGACTCAAGATCCAGAAAGAATCACGAGTATGCCCTCTGTCAGAGTCAGTGTAATATTTATCCCGAGCACGTGCTTAATCGGCCGGGAAGAGTCGTGTTGGTGGGGCAGCCGACGTTCGGATCGCGCGATTGGCTACTTACCCCACCACGAGTTTTCAGCATATTTTTCATTCATCCTACTAGGCTAGCTACTTATTACCTCTATTACGTATACACCGCCGTGCGCGATAAGTAAGTAGGTTCGCGATCGGCTGCGCCAGTCTTGCGAAACGAGTTCGACACACACATCACGCTTCTCTCTATCTCTCTTTCTCTCACTTTCGGTTTTATTTATACTCTCGGTTAAAAAAAGCAGCGCCACAGAGAGAAGCGTCGTTGCAGAGCTGCAGCATAAAAAGTGTACGGGAAAAAATTCGAGGAATTGAGAGAGAGAGAGAGAGAGAGGAGAGGAGAGGAGAGAGGAGAGAGGGAGGCGGCGCGATACGGAGAAGATCCGCTTGCGCGGCAAGCGGGGGTGCGCGAGCAGTCACTTACCTACACTCACGCGCGAGCGGGCGCGCGCTATATCTACTGCACACGATAATCTATTCCGCAAAATGACTACATAACGTGTGTGTGTGTGTGTGTGTGTTACGCGCGTATACGCAGGTTCGCTCAAGCAGGAGCATCACTCGACGACGGACAAGACTGCAGCGATCGTCGTCCTCGACGAGGAGGAGGAGGAGCTGCTGCAAAGTTGTGCAGAAGTGCATCAGCAGGAAGCGGCGACCAGTTCCGGCCTGCAACGCCGCGGCCGAAAACGCAAGATGTGCGATGACAGGGACGAGATGTTGTGGTGCCGCTCGAGGCAGAACGGTGTCGTGCAGCCTCTGCTCACTGGTGAGTTTGTCTTATAATTTATCGCTTATTTTTTAAATACTTATTACAACTACTTACTTGCGTGCACTCAAGTGAGAGAACCTATATAGTGTGAGCTAAAACATTGGGGGGCGCTGTCGCGCGCGGCCAAACATGGCCGACAGCTGATGACAAATTTCTCGCTGCTGATGACCACCGATGCACACATGTGCAATCTATGCAATTTTATGTTTACATCCAATGTTTTCGTTCTCACACTCGTGATGCTTTTCTTTTCGCGGTCAACGGCCTCTTTATCTATTGGCTCCTAGCCTTTGTCTACTTATTCTGCCACCTGAGTAATTTTATTTGCAATTTTTTATGACAGTAGAGTAAGATTGTGCAATATGATTGTCACAGTTTACACGATTAATAGTTAATAATTTTATTTATGAGTAAAGTGATCCACAAAAAGTTTGCTCAAGCATACTTGATCCTGTAAACTTTGCAAATCAATGACAGAATTACATTTTTTATGCTCCAAAATAAAGAAACTATGTATTTTACAGATCTCTATCAAATCACAATGGCATACGCGTACTGGAAGAATGGAAAGATAAAAGATCGTGCAGTATTTGACCTCTTCTTTCGCAAGAATCCATTTCATGGAGAATTCACAGTTTTCGCTGGACTGGAGGAGTGCTTGAAGTTTTTGGATAAATTTCACTATTCTGATAGTGGTAAGTGTTCGAACATCAACTGTTTTATGAAAATCAATGAAATTGCAATATTAATGTGATATAAACTTCATACAGATATCGAATATCTCAAGTCTACCATGCCACCTTCAGTGGAGTCAGAATTCTTTGAATTTCTAAGAAACACAACAGCCAAAGATGTTACCCTCTATGCCATTGAAGAGGGATCAGTGGTGTTTCCAAGGTATGCAAACGAATTTTGGATTCTCTGTATATTTTGTACAAGGATTTGTCGTCATGTTCTCAATTTTACAGGGTACCACTGTTAAGGGTTGAAGGGCCTTTAATAATGGTACAGATTTTGGAAACAACACTTTTAACTTTGGTGAACTATGCAAGTTTGATGGCGACAAACGCGGCTAGGTATCGCATGGTAGCTGGAAAATCGGTGTCGCTCCTCGAGTTTGGCCTAAGACGTGCGCAGGGACCCGATGGAGGCCTTAGTGCTTCCAAATATAGTTACATAGGTGAGAACGCTAACAGTCTAAAGCGCGCCTAGCCTTGTTATTTTTATAAATTATGTATCAGCTGTAAGAAAATTTGTTATCCTCGACTAGTTGAGCAATCGTCGGGAAATCGATACCAAATGGTTGGTTCTAAGCGGTACCAGGCGACGACGAGTAAGCCACACACGCGCACGCGCTCGCTCGAAAAAAAATGGCAACTTAGAAGGTCGAATCACGGACCTACCCTTTAAACACCAATTGCTCGCGCGAATCATTGCTATTCAGTGCTATTTATATGCATGACCGTCGGTGTAACTTACTCGGAGTTAAGGATATTTATTTTTGTCAGCATGTTCTAGCTACAATATTTCATAACTCTCTTCAATTTAACGTCACTAATCACGTTGATTTACCTTCAGGTGGTTTTGATGGGACAAGCAATGTTTTGGCTGGCAAATTGTTCCATATACCAGTCAACGGTACTCATGCCCATGCCTACATTACTTCTTATACTAGTTTTAACGATTTGCAGATCAAGGTTTGTCGACTTTTACATTATTTGCTTTCTATAGTCTTTCTAATTTGTGTTTGGTCATTGAATATTTTCAAATTATACAAACTTCAATTCATTTACTTAATGCATTTTAGACTTTGGCTCACAAAGATACTGGAGAACAGCGGGATCTTTTAGCGCTCTCTTGCGATTACCGCAATCAAATAGCGGCAGATCTCAGTGCATTGGTATCGGAAGCTTCCGATGGAGAGCTTGCAGCACTTGTGAGCTACGCTATAGCATTTCCAGATGGATTTATGGCCTTAGTAGATACCTATGATGTTAAAAGGTATATATAATTTAAGTTGCCTGACGTTGAAAAATTGATGACTTTCTTAGATTGTAGGAGAGAGATAGAAAACAGATTCGTATCATTGTCATTGTCATCGTTTCTTCTTGCAACACATTCTTTTAAAGCTATAAATATTTTCATACGCAGCTACACTTGATGTAAAAATGAAGCCTCAAATGCTTTTACCTTTGTTTTTAAGATATTTAATTGACTCTTTTATTTGTGTAATTTATTAATAAGCAACAATTATGCTGATTCACGTAGCAAGCTATTACAATCCGGAGATTTTATTGTCAAGAGCATTTAAGTGCTTTTTTCTGCGCGATATGCAGGTGATGTGAAACCTAACAAAAGTGTGTTTATAGTGTAGAAGCATCGGCCAAACGACAAGCAAATGTAACAGGCCTAAATCTAACGAATAAGCTTCTAACTAACGGGAGTAATAAGGCACCTCGTAACGGTGCGAGACACAACCCAATTATATCAGATGAACCAACTTGGTCTCACAAGAGTGGCTTAGTAAGACACGGTGAATTGGGTGAGCTCTACGTAAGGTACGATCACGTGCAGTCCTATTGCTTTATCCAACGTGAGAATTTTCTCAGATATTGTTCAATGACACACGCTCATGTTATACCACTTGGATTATCTTCCTGATTAAAATAGTTCAAACGAGATGTTCTTAAGTCAGATAAAGCAAAGGTGTTCTCATGCATCATCAAACCATCCAGCAGCTTCTGGGCATGTATTTAATCAAAAGGATAAAAGGGAGATTAGTTTTGGAATATATACAATTTAGATCTATTTTAATTCGATAATGGAATTGAAAGATTTTTGAAATCTGAGTAAAGTTCATAAAATTGCTATATTCTTAAATTAAAAACACCTTACCCAAAAAAGTTTATTTTGGGCTACATTCTAACAGACAATATTAATATAGTTGCACTCCCTTTCTGAAAGAATCGACCTTATGCAGTGCCCTTCCCAATTCAACGTTAGTATTCAAAATAAAAGTTTTTTAAGAATGGTTATTCAAAATGTTTTGTCCTTGGCCGCTTTTAATTATCTTTCAACTTTAATAAACTCCATAACTTCATACAATTTCTAACATAAGAAAAATAAATAATAACAACAACGGGTTCACTCATACTAAAAACATAGTCTACAACAGTCAAGTTGCAGAGATCATTTTATAAGTAATATCAATATTGAAATTTTTTTATTTTTGCAGAAGTGGTTTATTGAATTTCTGTGCAGTTGCTTTGGCATTGAATGATTTTGGTTACAAAGCAATTGGTATCCGCATAGACAGCGGAGACTTGGCCTACCTCAGTCAAGCAGCTAGAGAAATTTTTCAAAGGATTTCCAAGAAATTCGAGTTGCCATGGTTTGCTAAACTTATAATTGTTGCTTCCAATGACATAAATGAAGAAACTATTATAAGCTTGAATGAACAGGTGAGTAAAATTTGAATTTAGTTAAGATATATGATTTCATAATAAGTTAAAAACTTTAATGTTTGTTTCATTGATAGAATCATAGAATAGATTGCTTTGGTATTGGCACGCATTTGGTCACTTGTCAAAAACAACCAGCACTAGGATGTGTATATAAATTGGTTGAGATCAATGGTCAGCCTAGAATAAAATTAAGTCAGGAAGTAGGAAAAGTTACAATGCCAGGCCGAAAGACTGCCTATAGATTATATGGTATGGATGGACATGCTTTAATAGATTTACTTCAACGGGTAGAAGAAGAACCACCTCAAGTTGGACAAAAGGTGCTTTGCAGGCATCCATTTGAAGAGTCAAAGAGAGCTTATGTCATACCTACAAGAGTTGAGTCTCTTCATAAGGTAAACTTCATCACCAATAGTACTCAAATATTGAGCATTCAGACTAACATATGAAATCAAGTAAGCAAAACTTCTTTGTTATTTTTAGTTGTATTGGAAAGATGGCAAGATTTTACAAAAGTTACCAACTCTTGCGGAGACGCGGAACAGGGTTCGCGAATCTTTAGGCACGTTGCGTAACGATATCAAACGAAATCTCAATCCAACACCTTACAAGGTACGAAGCGTAATGAAAAATATCATCCACATTAATAATAACATTAGCTAGGTATAAACAAACTTTTTTTTCATAGGTATCTGTCAGCGACGATTTGTATAATTTTATACACGATTTATGGCTCCAAAATGCTCCAATCGGAGAGTTATCTTGAAGCAAGACATTAGCAGTAAGGAATCAACATATATATATTGCATATATATATGTACTTGTATTTATATACAAGTGTAAAAATTGTCGTTTGAAAGGAAACGTAAAAGGTATATGTAATCATGAAAGAAGGTAACAGAGACGCCTGCAGAAATTTTTCTCACGTAGGGGCCTTACAATCAAAAACCATGGAATACGGCAGATTTTAATTTATATATCTACATATAGCGAATCGATTTGACGATTTCTAATTCAGTTCAAACATATTTGTCTTATACAAAGGGAGATAATAGAGTGTATCGTTATTTTTTGACAAAAAATTATTTTCCTAGTTAAAGAGTTCATCGAAAACACTTAGGCGTTTCCTGTTGCACTTTTCACAAAAAAAAACCTATTTAAAAAATGTTGAAACAACGATTTATAAATAAATCTTGTTAAAAAATGCATAATTGTTAGATGTTTAACATATAGCAAATAAGTCAGATAAAATTCAAGATGAATTGTTCATCTGATATTTTCTAGAGTATGAAAGCAACCTCAGGTAGTTTTATAATAGTAATTATGAAAAAGTCGTTTATATTTTTTGGTGATCTTGACTAACATACTGTTGTCCCTGTAAAACCTGTCTTGAATTCAAAGCGTTTTTTGACATGCGAAGATAGTGAACGGACGACAGGCATGTTTACTTAAGTTATATGTATTGTACAGCTACAATTTGTTTTTTCATCATTTGCTACTACTAATTTGTGTATATTGTATGGAAGGAATCTTAAAAATACATTTGATGAACTCTTGTAATGATTGTTAAATCATCTTACAGATTTTTTGTATTTGGATATTTATAAGATGAAATTCGCACATTCCTCATGTTTGAATTTGAGCAAGTGCAGGAACTAAATTTGTTTTTTAGAAAAATAATTATAATGATTGCTGTAAAGTGGAAGGTATTGTGTAAAATCGATCATTGTTCATTTATATCCCTTATATTTTTTTTAATATATCAAAAACCAAAAATGTACAACGTATTCTACATTTAATATTGGCAATACCTATGATAAAATACAAACTAAATTTATATATATATATATATATATATATTGTACCTATGCGTGTAAAAAGAAAAGTTAGTTTTAGGAAACCTTATTTTACACTGTGAATAGATTTTAATCTAATTGGCCGCATTTGCAAGATTTTTTATATTGCATACTGAGAAGCACGCACATAGATTATTTGTTGATTTGAGTTGTTAAAATTATAAATGTATGTTATATGCTTTTAATAAAAATTGATTTTGTGAAATGGTTGGACTAAAAAATTTCATTCAATAGCTTTCCTATAGAAATCTCGTTCTATAATAGTATACTCGTATCTATACCTAATATAATTATCAAATTCATCACTTATCCGTATATTGTGCGAGAACAAGTAGTTGCGGCATAGCCGTGTGTTATACAATAATCGATGTAAGTGTACTTGTAATGCCAGCGCCCTCTTTCTACTACTGTTTCCATCCATCGGCGGGTCTCGATTCTCGCTACTCGCGCACCAGCTCTTTTTATTTGAGGAAAGAGGGGAGTCGTTTGGGCGCATGTCGCCGTCGCGATACTTCGTAGTCGGAGCCTAAGAAGCATCCCCGACAACTTTCACCGATATTTTCTTACAATTACATTTTTACATTCCTAATGATAGTTCTTTCATTCGATTAAAGTAATTCTAAGTGGTTGATCGTCGGCCGATAATACGGTAAATATGGATATTATTATGTTATTTATTGACTATAAGGATTTAACCTAACATTCCGGCTTGCTTTGCGGCTTGGAAAATGGAGCGTGCGTTTCGTTACTTGATGTTGAAAGTGTATTTTTTTTAAGAAGCTTGTGATAAGCTATCGGTTGATGTTGGCTTTTATCTTCCCGCATTGTTGCTTATTATTTACTTTTCTGTTAAGACGAACACCTAAGCGGACTGTAAAAGCGCGAGGCTTCGATTTTCTACGTATATTTCGGAAGCATCCTGTATAGCGAACAAAGCTTCCGATACGAAGCCAACTATATATATACATGTGTATATATTTACTACTTTTCGTCAGTCGTAGAATATTCTAATCTAACAATACTTCATATTTTATTCAGCGATATCGGAGTATTAGGCTTATTAGCAACATTTATTTTTTTAATTTTAGGCATAACTTTATGCAAATGGCGGCACGTCTTTTAAAAGATCCAGCTACTGCTGGAAGTAGGATATTTGTAGGACATTTACAAACAGAAGATATGAACCGCAATGAGCTTGAAGAGCATTTTTCAAAGTATGGAACCGTCGTAGGTTCTTTATTGAACAGAGGATTTGGATTTGTACAGTTCGATGATGAACAAGCTGCACAGAATGCCATTAAAAACGAAAATGGATCTATGTTCAAAGGCAGACGAATTGGTAAAGTATAGTTTGCTCAATTTAAATTCATACAGAACAAAATTTTCTTGAGGAAGCCAAAATAAATTATGGAATGTAATAAAATAGATGTCAAACCTGCTAAGAAAGAAGGGTCAAGTAATGCCGGCGGAGGAGGAGGAGGAGGAGGATTTGGAAACGACTCCTTCAATAGTAGTTTTGGAGGTGGAAACCAAAGCTTTGGCGGAAACAATTCAAACACCTTTGGTAACGATAATCAGTTCAACAGAGGAGGTGGAGGCGGAGGTGGACCTGGAGGAAACAACTCCTTTAATGATCAAGACGATTCATTCTGTGGACCTCACAGTAACGATTCATTCAATCCCAATAAAAATAATGGTCCACCATTTGGTGGTAATCGCCAAGGAGGACCAGGGCCAGGTGGACCAGGAGGCCTCGGGGGTCCAAACAGAAATCAGAACAACCAGAATCAAGGGGGACAAAATCAGGGTGGACCTGGAAGAGGTAGAGGACAGAGAGGAGGAAAAAATCGAAAAAATCGAGACAATTCTATGGGCGATCGCATGGGAGGAAATAATATGGATGATAGGATGTCCGATCCATTCGGTGATCGGATGGGTGGTGGAGGCATGGGCGGTGGAGGCATGGGTGGCGGAGGCATGGGCGGCGGAGGAATGGGCGGCGGAGGTATGGGTGGCGGAGGCATAGGCGGCGGAGGCATGGGAGGCGGAGGTATGGGAGGTATGGGAGGCATGGGAGGCATTGGAGATCGTATGGGTAGTGGTATGGGAGATCGTATAGGTGGAGGTATGGGAGGAATGGGTGACTCTATGGGAGGAGGTCTTGGTTCAAGCTTAGGATCGAGCTTTCGCTCAGGTTTGGGTGCAAATTTGAACAACAGCTTGGGGGGAATCAGCAGTAGTTTAGGCAGTGGTCTAGGTGGAAATTTAGGCGGAGGAATGGGCGGTAGCTTAGGCGGCGGTGGTCTTGGCATGGGCAGTAGCTTGGGAAGTAGTTTTCGGGACAGAAGCCCTCTTGGAAGAGCAGGACGATTAGATGATAAACCCTTATCAAATTGGGATCTTGGTAACAAGTCTGGCGGAGGCGGTCCCGGTGGTCCCGGTGGTCCCGGTGGTCCCAGTGGTCCTGCTGGTCCTGGCGGTCCTGGTGGACGTGGAGGATTTAGTGGAGGATTCAATGAGGGATTCGGCGATCACAAAAGTCGCTTTGATGACTTTAAAGGACCTGGCCCTGCTCGTGATGTTGGTCCTGGCTTCGGGTAAATTTTCTTTATAAAAAACAAATAATTTGAATTTTGATTAAGAGAAAAAACCCGATTCTATTCACACTTTTATTTTTAGACCTTCATCAGCATCTAGTGACTATCCTTCCATTGCGGCAGAGAAGAACGATTGTGAAATCATTGTTGTCACCAAAGCTTTAACGTAATTTTTGTTTAAATTCATAATATTGAGTTTGCCAACTTTCAAAGCTTCTTCTTCATTAAACTTTGTATATTTTTACAGGGAGTACGCAGAAATCATTGAGTCGCGATTGAAAAAATTAGGCTTAACTGTAGATTTACTCTTTCCAAATGAAGATGTTCCATTAACTCGAGTGCTTGGAAACATCGCTAGTCGTGGTTGTTTATACGCTATTGTTGTTGCACCTACAAATAAGGAACACCATTCTTTAACTTTGAACATTCTGCACGGTCTACCACAAGGTAAGGATGGAAGTCTGAATGAATTAACTATTAGTCATGTAAACAATACTCAAAGTTGATTTTTTATTTTACAGAACACAGAAATATGCCAATTGATGATGCAATTAATTTAATAATGAGAGACTTCAATAACTACAAATCTGGTGGACGATCTGTACCTGCCAATATTCCCTCAGCCCTAGAACGTCATCCAGATGCCATCCAAGTTCTTCTAAACATGCTGGCAGACAATCTACAGCTTACCGTGCTTCAATATGAAAGAGTCATCAAATATCTTGAAATGAGACGAGAAGAACAAGTACAGTTCGAATTAGGCGAAGACGCAAAGAATTTGGGTCCATCTTCCTTAGTTAGTGACCCAAAACAAGCAGAGTTACAATCGAGGATTCTCAACATCTTAAACAGCAATAAGAGCAATGCACCCGCCACTTCCACAAATACAGTTACAACAGCAGCACCAAGTCCTGTACCGCCTCCATCAGGTAAAATAATCATGATTGTGCAGTTGTGCATTACAGATTCAGGTTTTACATCGACGATTACGATCATATTTACAAATTCTCTCTTTAAATTTTATTTTTCCATAGTGACAATAAGACAGCATTGGATTAAAGGATTTTGTCGTACATATTGCGGCGCGCGTTTTACGTTTCGACTTGCGGATTGAGAATATTTGAAAATCAAACGTTACTGTTTTTTACGTAACGTTTTTCGTTTACGTTCGTTCTTTGGAGCCACATCCTATTTGTCATTTCTAAGATAGGAAGTGGTTGCGCGTTTTCTCAATTTATCAAAACCGTTTTATACGATTTTGCGCTTCAGTTTTGCGCTCGTGTAAGCAGTAACAGTTTGACGATAGTTCTGTTTCGGGCACTAAAGCTTTTACATTTTACGGACGAAATAGCGTTACGATATTTCAATTTAACATTGAAATAATATAAGAGCGGTGGCGATTTTCGCTATTTATCGCGTTTTACGTTTTGACACTCTTTTGTTGACTAGATCAGGCATTCTTTGCAGGATGTATTTTTTTTAGGGCTGTGCGAACTTTTGCCGATCGAAAATGTTAACTTGCCTACTTGACTGCATCGTTTTATGAATGAATACAATAGAGCGAATTTAGTTTTACGAAAAAAAAAATGATATAAGCGGATTTATATTTTGCTTACTGAGATAGTACAAATTGCGGTATCGCAAGTTCGGATTTCGTTTTAAAATTAAATGCGTTACGCGAACAAGTGCTTTTTGCGTATTAGGTAGACCACTTTTTGGTTTAAGCAAATTGCGTCATCCGAAATCGTTTTTCAGTTTGCGAAAAATTTGCGTTTAATGTATGCGACTGGTTTTTGCTATTTTGCAAAAATATAATTCGTTCAAACCGTTTCGGAATTATTTGTAGGCGATTGGGACGGCCCACGTCAATAATCGCGAAAATAAGTGCTTTTATCGCTCAGCTTTTTAAAAGGATTTTAATGCGTTTTCTGGAAACAACATTATTTTCCCACGTTTTGGTTTCTCTTTTTGAGACAGTTTGCATTTGTCAAATGTCAAACAAATAGTCGGTGTTTGGTCACTGCCTAAGGTGCTGACCAAGCTCAATTCATGAAACTGACCAGGTCGGCAAATTTGTTAACTCGGTGATTTACAAGTAAATTACGTATCGTATTTTTAAAAAACCGCGTACGTCTTGTATGTACATCCATTCGTTTTCCATGGTAAATAGCTTTAAGTTATTGCTCGGTAGACAGCAAAATAAACTAATAAAAACAGCCGTTAAAAACTCATTTTATCGCTGTTTGCGAAAGGCAATTCGAAAGCTATATTTATGCGAATATTCGAATCGCGTTATACTCAATAACTATTGACAACCGCGTTTAATTTTGTGCGACAGTGTTAGTACTGCAGAAAAACATTATCGTCAAGGTAACGAAAGTTGCTGTTTTTAATAGCCTTTTATCACTACAGTAATTTAGCATTAAGTCACATCGTGCATATTTTTGTACACCACAAAACTTACTCGTTCGTTGTTTACGAGCATTATAGCACTTAATGATAAAAAAAGTGAAAGACGCGATGCGTTAACAATGATGATAATAATTTTATTTCTCACAACATTTTTTATAATTTTTTAACTAATTTATTAATGTTTTATGTGCCAGCAGTTTCGGCGAACGTGTCCGCTAACTCATCTGTTTCAACTTCGAACACAGTTACACCATCGCCCTTGTTGAACGATCCTACGGTACAGAAAGCTCTCGATAGTCTTTTGCAGGGCAATTTATTGAAAAATATTGGAGATCAACCGAACCCCACATCATCAGCAACTCCACTCTTTGCTGCTTTTCCTAACATGAATCGTTTCTAATCAACTACTTCATTTGTGTATTTTCAGTATATATTTGTAATGAATTTCTATCATTACTTGTTTGACTTTCGAACACGTATATTTAACAGATAGCTACAATAGCTGTGACAATTAGCTAACTCTTTTAATAAATGTCATGATACACATAAATATTGTTGTAGATTATTATCTTGAGCCTAATAACGTCATCTATGCCTTAAACGTTTTTTTCATCCCTTCAGCAGACAAGTACTTGTAACTGTCGTTGCCTAATTTTTGAATGGGTTGGTAAGAAAAATTATCGTAAAACAAATCTTTTTATAAAAGTTTTATCTACAACTGAAGAGTTTTATATAATCAAGTTTTATTACAAGTAAGTAAAAATAATTCACTTATGCTTTTTGACAATATGCTTGCAATTGCAGATTTTGCTTGATTCATTCCCAAAAATACTTATGGATCTAGAAATATAATGAATTATTTGTTATTGTAGAATATGCATTGCATCAGTTCACCTTTTGCAGTAGCAGCACAATTCATCAATAGCGAACGAAATCTATTTAGCAGGCTAGAAATGCATTTAAAAGGGTGCGTATGCTTTTTAAGTGTGTTGTTTTAAAAAGAAAAAAAATGTGTCCAAGCAATGGGAAAAAAAGCTTAAGCTTTAGTAGGTATATACAATCCTTGATGAAATTTACCTAAGTAATAGCTTTTGAGATACTGGATGGCATGAACTATTTCCTCGCAAGGCATTTTCACCTCCGCATAGAGAATCTTGAGGACATTTTTCACTGCACCGATATCGTACTTGTTCTCCAGCAATCTCTGTCTGAAGGGCTTTAGCTTTTCAACCAGATCTTTGTTCGTCTTGGCTATGGAACCAACATGGTTGCGTAAAATTTCCTGGTACGTTGGCCAGTTCTCGACGCAAGACTGACATTGACAATCGAAAAAGTATTCGTCCATCATTTTCTTTTTTCTCTCCCCACGAGACATGTATTGATATCCGCCGCCGTAGCAAGTGAATATCTGATCGCCTGCTTTGATGGGCTCGAGTGCCCGCGTTATCATTGTCAAGCCATCGAAATGACGGAAGGTATTGGGTGAGCAAGCGTGATTCATGAGACTACCTGCCAAGTATAAACCTGATCCAGCTTTGACACCTGGCTCTTGTTGGACCTGTGAGTATGCAAATTAACGATTATTACAATGGCAATATATGCTCAAGTGTGGTATAATATCAGCAGAAATATGAAATGTCTTGTTACTGAGTTTCTGGATTGTTATCGTTGAGGGAAAAGATCTGAATACATACAGAGAATGAGTTGGACGACACAATGACGCAATTGCGAAACACAAGAGATGCGCAGTACTTGACATCGTTCCGATTAACAACATCTTTCAATTGCTTTGGATTGTACTTTTTACCAAAGAACTTTGATTCCTTAGCGAGAAGAATAATGGCCAGTGCAGATATACAGGCAAAAGCGCTGATCTCCATGAGTGGCCTCACAGCCAGATTCGTCGCCAAACTGAGCGCTGATCTAGAGCTGCTGCTTTCGAAGACTCCATCGTCGGTGAAACCTGCTGTTCTGTTGTCTACGTATAGTAATTATAGCACCTTTTGTAGTTACCTACTATGGACATGTATAATATATCAATATGAATGAGAACCGAGTATAGCGATACCTGGATTCTTCTCTGCAATTAGCGAATCTTTGCGCAACTTGTCGATGGCGGTTCCATACTCCGTGGAGACCAGCAGGAGTCTGATGATTTTCGTAAGTATCCTGATTTTGTCCTTGTCCAAGTTGAGTAACTTTGAAAGTACAGTTTGAATAGGACACTCGATCTCGTGGCCTTTTGACCAGGCTAAAGTTCGACAATTCTCCGAACAGTAGAGGGAAAGCGGACAATGTGGACACGGAATCAGATTGTAGCTGCGCGCCAAGCAGTAATGGCAATGAGTGTAGTATCTGCGAAGAGAAGTAGTACATTGCAATATCACCATTGTCAAAGGTAATTAGATCCAACGCTATATAACGCTTACTTTTCCCTGTAAATAACGTTAGCATATGGCTTTTCCAGGAGAAGGATTTCGCCGGGCTCGAACGGCTTGGTGGCGATCAGATGCCTTCCGTACTTCTCGGAGTAGGCGATTTTTATTCCATCGCTGATACTTGGCGCCTCGTCGCTTGGTCCATTGGCGAGTTTCAGGTCGTTCTCATCAGCCAAGTACCTCGGCACGTTCGCCGGCTTCTTCGAGATTAATTCCATCTCGTCGGTTGCCGCGTCCTCTTTGTCGATCAACTCCTTGATGAAGGTCAAGTTTTTCTCGTCCTTTGTCATCTCTGCGGTCTTGGAGTCCTTGCTCGCAGGTAAGTCGTTCATGTTTAGATCCTTCATCTGGTAGAGCTGTGTGAGGCCCTCGAGGGCTTTCTCGGCTCTTTCTTTCAATTTCTTTCGCTTCTCCTCGGGATAGCCGAAGTCCAGGGCTGCGTCGATGTCGATCAAACACTCTCGGAATAGCTGCTTGCGATAGAGAGCCGCTGACCGGTTGGCAAGAGCTAAGGATTTGGACTCTCTGCTCTTGGCGTAGGCGAGGCTCATCGAGTACTTTTCGATAGCTTCCTCGTCGTCACCTGAGACGAAGCATTGATTTCCTGTAAAATCGAACGAGTGATCAGTGGTCATTACAGTAAAATGTATTTCAATTTTTAAATAAAATTTTACAGCTTCGCACGTCTTTTTTATTTCGCGCAGCAGTCTTTTTAAAATCAAACAGAAGACCTCATCCCTTGCACTTAGTTTTTTTTTTATTTTTATAGTAGTTATGCATTTTTATAAGTACTTCTCATTAAGTGTAAATGTCCTGCGTTTACGAAATAATAAATCATGTGCTGTGTATGTTTTTACAATAAAAATTGCGTCGTTTCAGTATGAGAACTATTTTTCCTTCTGTATTCACTCCCTCCATGCATACATAATACCTTGTATAACATTCGACAGACAGGCTGTGCTCACTTGAAGCTGTCTAATTTTAGTAATAAGAATTGTTTACCATGTACCTTCTTCTCTGAAAATAGCGGAGTCTTCGTCGTTCTTGGTGTCGGCGTCCATAGGTGGCAACTGTGATTTAACCATATTATTCAAAACATGCCCAACCAATGCCTCACATTCCTTTTGTAATCCGTAACCGCCATGAGAATTGCTTCTCTTCACAGCCATAATCAATTCCTTTGCCAAATCCATTTTTTAATAATTTTACTCTTGAACAAAAAGAAGACAAGTAAGTATGGTATTTAACTGAGTTTTGGCAAATTTATTCAACGCGAGTCTCGTACGTTTTAAACACTGTAACTACTCGAGTAATTTGATATTTTGTTTCAACAATAGTTCGGAATAATAAAGTATTCGATAAAACGTTAAAATATTAACAATTTTGAATGTTCTGCCGCTTATGACACACTGTTGACTGTGTCCGTAGACGCGGCTCATGCGTGATTGTGCACTAAATTAGCTAAGGCTATTGATGTACTAAGAAGCTAAAGCAACGAGGTGAGACTAAAATTACTCCAACATGTAAGAGGGAAAGGGTTCGTGCAATGCTTTCATCTGCGAGTGTTGTAGCCGCAGATAGTATAAGCTTTCACTAGTAGCGTATACATGATTTGTATTCTCTTACGAAACATAATATTTTCATAATTTATTAGTTACTAATATGTTTTATTTTTTATGGTATGAACAGTTGGATCATAAAAAAAATTTGCTTAACATCAAAATTAAAAAAATAATAATTACTTACCATCATCATAAAAGAACCGCTATAATTTTGCGAAATATCCTCGTAAAAATAAACTTTGTATGTACTCGCAGCAAAGTAGTACAGCTCTTACAATTTCAATCTAAATGTCACTTAAATTTACGGAAAATTTCGATACAAGTACACTGAAGTCATTTTTTACGAGGACATAAGTACTCAAAATTATTCTTTAGAATTAACTGATGACTTACAAAAAACAAAACTTTTGCATCGTGCTCTTTAGAAGATGACATTTTTAATTGTAAGTTGCACAATATCGGTGCACGGCTTTATATAGCATCAAAAGTACTAATTGATCTATAATCAACATCAATGCTTGAAACAATTATGACTTACATGTCAAATCAAATCTCATAATTTTAATTTGCCGTCCAGGTAAGCTAGCATAAGAAATGAAAATCAATTGAAAATTTCCTCGCGTGTTGTTAGTTCGACAAAATATTTATTAATAAAATTTAATTCTATAATAAAAAAATAATTTTTGCACATTGTTTAAATGCAATTTATTTATTCAAGTTTATTTCTCATGTACACAATATATTTTCATCGTGGAATTCGACCTATAATCATATACAAATATTCTTAAAAATATTGAAAATCACTATACAAAATGCATTCCTACAAACTAAAATGTGATTATGTAATCAATTTATAAATGAAAATCTTATCATGAGTTTAAGACTATAATAATATTAGATTTAATTTTGGCAATGAGCTGCCCGAGCAGTTATAATTAAATAAATATAATTTTAAATTAAAGATATATTTAAAAAAAAAAAATAGGTGCATTCAAAGAGTAGCGTGATAAAATACAGTAAACATGCGTACGTATTCACAAATGGTCTAAAGTCAAATATTTCGAATGTTCGATTTTCGAAATATTAATTATATAAATCATTAACAGCTGTTTTCAGTGTATAAATTGGCGTACAACGTATTTTTATTGATAAAATATATGATCAAAATCCATAAGTATGCAAAAATGTAGTTGTGTTCATCAATGTATTGATGTGTACAAGATTTCGTTTGTGAGCAGTCAGTAAAGCTGATATACAGTATGTGATATATAAAAGATTTAAAATATAAGAACGTAATATTGTATGTACAATTATGTATTTTCATAAACTGATATCTCTGGATATTTTGTTAATTTTTAGTTAAAATAAGATTTTTATTCTTATGCTACGTCGGAAAATTCATAATTAGTTCATATGCATTTTGAAAATTCAGTCAGCAAGTTATAAATTTATTTGCTCGCACGCAATGCTACAGCGCAATAAGAATATAAAAAAATCCTTATAGTCAATTAATTAAAATATATGTTTTTTTTCTTTGGATTATAAATATATAGGCTTTTGTCACACTTTGACACTAAACACCCGTGTTAAATCTCCAGGCAAATCGCATTTTCTTAATTCTCTTACTCTATACCTTTTTCATTATTACTCAGAACTCTTATTTTGAGTGAATTAGTATAGTTGTTTATTTACAACTTTAATAGTTCTTACAAGAATAATCTTGCAAAAGGACTGAGATATTTTTCTTTACCATTTGCTTTAGAATAATATGCTTGCACTTTTGAAATAATTATTAATATACAACATCATCATTCACGGATATTTGCATGTGGCGACTATTCCAGTCAACTGTATTTTAAATCGTGCTAAAGAGTATCGTCTATTTTCCCTGCCAAGCCTCATAAGGACATTTCAGTACTTAGCACAAAGATTCACATCAAAGATCTATCGCTAAGGCGACGTTTATTATTATTGCTCATGAAAAATATGTATGTTACATCAGGTATGCTTGCAATAACAAAAAAAAAAAAAAAAACGCCAGAAGGAAGAGTATTACCAGAATAGATATTCCAAAATGGTTTCCTGAATTAATTCAAGTTATATTATGTAAAAATGTATATATGGTTGATTAAAATTTCTCAATCTCAGCCTAATGTCATCAAATATTTTTTTGAGTCCTCTTGTGCACAATTTGAGTATTTAGTCAATACTCTAACAATTTACATTTAAAAGAGCTACAAAATACTGAAGTATTAGCGGTGACTTAAAACTTGTTGAATATTAAATATTGCAAATTTAACATCTGCATTATGTAAGTATTTATTCTCAAGTATTTGAGAATATTGCTTGGTGTATATGCAAAAAGTTTCCAATAATTTGTGCGTTTTAAAAAAATTCAAATAGCTTACTTCAGTTTCATCAAAATTTTCTAATATCATTTTTATAAAAATTTGCTTTTCTATCTTATAATTTATCATTTAATTGAATAGAACGATGCTTAGTTAATTATTTTTGTTGCCTATCTAGATAAGGCCCAGCCCTACCTTGACGATGAAAATATATTTATTGAACCACTTGTGGTACGCTTTCTTACAAGACGTGCTGCCACTGTAAAGAATTGCATTGCTTAATATAGTTTTGCACTTCATAAAATTAATAAAACGAACAGATTGTAAAGTATTTACCATTTGCATCTTGTGGTGTCAAAGGCTTATCTATAACTTTCTGGAAAACGTTCATCCATTGGGCTCTGTCATCTTCACTTTGAGCAGAAAGTAAATAATTTCGATCAGGGGTTTCAAGAGTAAAAGAAAACCATTGATCACGAAAACCTGGAGGCACTCCCATCTTGACAGCATAGCCCTCAGAAGTGTGTCCCAAAAATATTTCTCCTTTAGGATGAGCATCCTGAGAAAAAAAATGTATTTTTAGACATTTTGAACTTATGCTTAAATATTTATATCTATTATTATTATTTAATTTTACCATTGGATCATCATGATACATTAATTTACGACCATCTAATGTAAACCATCTTTTCTTATACGAATCAGATTGTCGTGGACCTGTTTTCCATAGGAAGCCTTCTCGAGGAAAATCTTTTGACAACTGACAAAGTAATTCTGATTCACTTGCACCTGGATAAGCAACTTGCAATCGATGTAATTTTGCACATCTGATAGCTAAGTACCAGTTTGTAATAATTTCAGGGTCTTCATGATAGACATATATATGTCGAGTCGTTCCATCTTTCATAAATGAAATCTGAAGACTATTTTGATTCCCCGTTTTAGGAGGAGCAAAGGATACGTTTAATTCTGATATCCTCAATACTGCTTTTGGTTCCTTAAGCACATAAAAATAAATCGTTGTAGAATATAATAAATTGCCCATAAAAATAATTTTTCAAATTTTACCTTATTTTCTTTAACATAATACTTTAAGGTATCATCTGCCTCGCTTAGCACAAACTTTCGCGGCTGATATCTAGCATCTTCTTTACCACGTTTCATTAGAAATCCTTCCATAAAACCTGAAACATAATGATTTTGTCTCTCTGGATGACAAAATTCTTCTCGTTGATACTTTGCTCTAATCCATTGTTCTATTAACACCCTAAAATAAAAAGCAGCTTAGAAAATGTTGTTGGTACTCATGCAAGTTTAATTATAAAATTAATATTTACTGAGGTGAATCTTGATTTGGTCTTCGATAGCATGGTGGGACTCTTTCTTCATAATGCAATCTCGCTGCTGCATTTCCTACTTCTCTTACTCGATTTACTTGGGAGTCTTCCCACTTGTCAAGTTTTAAATGTTTAACTTTTGAAATGTGTGCCCCCATCGAACGGTGCACTCCAGCGCATCGTGTGCATACAAATATTCCTATATTGTAAGAAGCCCATTCTGGATCTAATATTAAAAAAAAAAAAATCCTAATGTTAATTTAAGAATAAATTAAAGTTGGGTTAGGGACCAAGAAGTATTCTTTTTGGGTCGGAGTTTCTATTGTAGGAGAAATGAATCATCAAGGAAAACCCCATGATAATATCATGCATTTCAAGTTCATCATTCGGTACACAGAGTGCAATTACTACATTTCATTGAATGAAAATAGGAAGCCTGTTATCAAAGATTTAAAGCTATTGAGAAAGAACGAAAATAAATGTTATTAAAATGAAAACATTTGAAAAAAATAACAATGCAATTGGAAATCGAAGTCCTTAGGATGCATCCCTCTAATCCGTCGTTTCGCGACTCGGTTATTCCGGATCGACAGGCACTTAGTCTTGACGAAAGTCACGTCAACGGAAAGGTAAAAAAACAAGGATTCGACTGGCAAGACTTACTTTTGGCTCCGCAATCGGCGCAGGCGTTATTTCCAGGCTTTTTCAACAGTTCAGACAGCATCTTCTCGTTGTTGTCCGCCATCTTAAAACACTCGATGTCAAGTCTAGTTGCCGCAACAGCACGCACGCACGCTTTGACGCTTGGCTTGTTTGGGCCACAACCACAAGCCGCGAGTAGCGCCATTAAATGCACATATACGAAAGGCTCGTGTTGCGGCGAAAATAGAAACTACTGTGTCGGTGGTAAATACAGTGCTGCCGGCTGCGGCCCTGCGGGGTCACGATTATTATTCGGAGGGTCGCTCAAATGCCAACTTCAGGGGGCATCAGCAATCCGCTGCTTCCCCTGAAGTCAGCCATCGGGCGACCCTGCATCAATTCGAAAATGTACCTATGTACGGCGAGATGCAAATGAAAAAATCCAAAATCTTCTAAAACCATCTACAACAGGTACTGCACACGAGATGCTAAAATACAACGAAAATATCAAATTCTAAGCACATAAGCCCACACAAAAATCAAAATCAAAATACAAAATCCTAAGCCTGATCCAAATCAATTTACCTAATACGCATCAGCGACATTATGCAGTTATATACCACACATGGCAACAATCAACGAGGCGATGCTCATATTTTGAATTGTTAAAGTTTTGGGAAAATATTGGAAAAAATTATAATACTTTATGTATGCAAACTAAATATAGAGCTAATTATTATTTTGTAATATACAGTAATATCCTAATATTATACATAAATTATTTACAGTCTTTTATTAGTGTAAGAAATGAATAGATAGCTTTCAGCACTATCTATAATCTTTTTCGCAATTTTGTCTGGCGAGTTGAGGGAAAAATTGAGAGTTATACTTCTGCCGAAATGGTACTTGCGAGCTTCCCTTCACTGATTTTCCTTTGGCTGCAAGTAATGCTTGTGCTCTCAGTCTTTCTCGTTTTTCCCTTTCTAATCTTTCTGCTCGTAATTGTTCAATGTTTGTACTGGGTGTAGTAGTTTCTTTTTCATGTTTTTGCTTTTTTGATTTCTTGTGTTTTTTATGCTTCTTTTTGTGTTTTTTTCGTGATTTATGCCCATCTTCACTAGAATTATCATCTGATGACTTACACTTCTGCTTTTTGTGACTTTTCCTTTCATCGTCAGTTGAGTCATCTTCTGACAACTTTCGTTTTCGTTTTTCACCAGATTTTTTAGATTCCTTTACATCTAAATTATTTTTACTAGTTTCGATTATGCTAGATTCAGATTTTACCTTTGGTTTGATTTTATTTTTTATAGAAATTATATTTAAATATCTCTTGACATCTTGTATTGGATCATCAAGAATTTTCTTATTCGGTTTTATTTCAATGTTTTTTTCTGGATCATTGACACGTTTGGGCAATTCATTATACCAACTTTTATTAACAGCTTCTTGAAGGCCTTGACCAAGATAAGTTAATAGTCCAATTTGTTTTTCATATTTTTCTTGCTCTTCCTTCTTGTCCTTTTCATACTCCTTATTTGTTTTCGTATGGTCTATATTACCTTGCTCTAGCTCTTCAAAAAAATTAATGTGCTTAGAAGAGGATTTTGTACTCTTGTCTGGCTCTGGCTCACTTGCAATCGAGTCTGAAGTGGCAGTGCCATTCTTTTTCCTTGATTCGTTCCTTAAAAAATGTAGTCTTGCTTCGCTTTCCTAGGAATAAAAGAATTAATTGTATTAGATTAAAGTGATTTCTTTAAATGCACATTACTTTATTAAGACCTACAGCTTTGTCGATTCGAGCTTGCTCAATCCTTGCTTCCTCTGCAGCTTGTGCTTCATCTCGACGTACTCTGGCAATGTTTTCTTTGGTACGAACGTGCCATCTAAAAGAATAAGAATACATGACATTAATTACATGTAATGATATTGATTCATGTAGTTGTCTTTAATTAATGATAAACACATACCTCTTTTTTGGTAAAATATTCATGTTGATATAATTTGTTGTTACGTAGGTTAGATTACAAGATCGCGTTGAACAAGATTGTTCTCAGCAGCGTAGTTGGTTGAGCGAGTTAAAGCAAACTGATGTTTTATATAGAATAAAATTCATTTAAAACTTGAGAAAGTAATTGAATTCCTTTCGGTCACCAATATCGTAACAAACTACATACTTATGTCAACATGCATCCCCATCTGCGACTGTATACCTATATCTGCTGTTAAAGCTCAGCTGATATGAGAACGCGAGAGCAGAAGTGCAATTGCAAGCGCATGCGCATTGTTCTTTTTGCATTTTTGTTCAGTTTATCGCGTAAGTATACTCGCGTGACGTGTCCACCATCATAAGCAAAGTTAGCGTGAAACATCACGCAATAATTAATTTTTTGAAATACAGAAAATGTGAAATTCGTGGTCATGATTTTACCAGATTTAACGAATATATTCCGAAATTTTTGTAATCTGAAGCTAAGCCTGTTCATTTTTCTTTTGATTTTGGGAACAACAGTTGCTATTGTTGCAAGTGATGGAGAATCTAACCTCCAAGATGACAGCATTACCAAGACAAACTCGGTTGCATCAGATTTTAACGGCAACGCAGCTAAAGACAAGACGAAAAACGAGAATACGAAAAACACAGTTAATGAAACTAGTCAAAATGCGATGCTACAACCTTCCAAGTCATCAGTAACCACAGATATATCTGCAGCTTTTTCATCGGTTAATGCAGTCAGCAACCAAGCTGTAAATACTGCTACGATTGGATCACTAAGTACATCATCTGTACACAGTATCATTGAAGAGAGTAGTCCGTCTAATTCATCTGTATCAACACAAAGTAGCGATGCAGCTAATATTACAAATACTAGTACAACAACGGTTGTACCACCTGCAGAGCCTGTCTTACCGGACAAAGGTTCTGCTGAAGAAGAGCACAATAGTTCAATGTCTATATTTTTTGTACTTTGCGTCCTTGCAATAGGTATTTTATTAATACACTTGATGCTACAAACTAATTTTCAGTATTTACCAGAATCAGTAGTCATAGTTTTTCTGGGCGGTGCTATAGGAATGATTATTAATTTAATGTCTCACCAAAATATTGCTAATTGGAGGAAAGAAGAGGCTTTTTCTCCTACAGCATTTTTCTTAGTATTACTGCCACCTATCATCTTTGAATCGGGATATAATTTACACAAAGGAAACTTTTTCCAAAATATTGGAAGTATAATGGTTTTTGCTATATTTGGCACAGCTATCTCTGCTTTTGTTATTGGAGCAGGAATTTACCTTTTAGGATTGGCGCAAGTTGCTTATAAATTGAGTTTTGTTGAGAGTTTTGCTTTTGGATCATTGATATCAGCTGTTGATCCCGTAGCTACTGTAGCTATTTTTCATGCTCTCGATGTAGATCCAGTCTTAAATATGTTGGTCTTTGGAGAATCAATATTGAACGATGCTATATCTATTGTCTTAACAACTTCAGTATTGGAATCAAATAGCGCTGCAACAACTGGTGAAGCTATTATTTTATGTTTGAATAGATTCTGCTTAATGTTCTTTGCTTCGGCCGGTATTGGAGTAGTTTTTGCATTGATTAGTGCATTACTTTTAAAACACTTTGATCTTCGTAAAAATCCGTCCTTAGAATTTGGACTTATGCTGGTTTTTACCTATGCACCCTATGTACTAGCTGAAGGAATACAGTTATCAGGTAATTAAAATTTGTTTTTGTACAATCTTTTTGCAGTATTCCTGACTCATTGGGTTTATTTTTATTTCAGGAATCATGGCAATCCTTTTCAATGGTATTGTGATGTCTCATTACACTCACTTTAATCTTTCAACTGTAACCCAGATAACGATGCAACAAACAATGAGAACTCTAGCCTTCATAGCTGAAACATGTGTGTTTGCCTACTTGGGATTAGCTTTGTTCAGTTTTCGACACAGGGTATGAATTTTTTATCACCTCAAACAATAATATTTTGCCAATATAATAATCCTTCCTTATATACATTTTCAGGCTGAACCAGCATTAGTTATTTGGTCTATAATATTGTGCCTTGTGGGAAGAGCAGCAAATATCTTTCCCTTAGCTTTTCTCGTTAATAGATTTCGGGAGCATCAAATTACAAAGAAAATGATGTTCATAATGTGGTTTAGCGGATTGCGCGGAGCAATTTCGTACGCTTTATCGCTTCATTTAAACTTTAGCGACGAAACGCGGCATGTAATCATCACAACAACTTTGATCATAGTCCTTTTTACTACGTTAGTTTTTGGCGGATCAACTATGCCGTTACTAAAATTCATGCGCGCTGAGAAGAAGCCAAGAAGTAGTAGACGCAAACGAAGAGAGAAGGAAATTTCACTTAGTAAAACGAGAGAATGGGTATGTAGCATTTTTAGGTGCTATTATGTATTTCAAGAAATAATTAGATTCGTATGTTTGTTAAATGTATTTTTCATTTTATTCTAGGGTCAAGCCATTGATTCTGAGCATCTTTCTGAACTAACTGAAGAAGAAATGGAAGTATCTTTCCTTCAATCTCGGATTCGGGGTTTTGCACGATGGGACCTGAAGTTTTTCATTCCTTTTTTTACGCGGCGATTTACGCAGCAGGAACTTAAAGATTGCAAATCGCAAATGACAGATTTGACAAATCAATGGTATCAGGCTATTCGTATTAGTCCAGTAGAGTCAGATGATGATGCTACTACCGTGTCTTCAATGCAATTGCAAAACAATGATAATGCATTTGCTGAAAGCCAAAACGAGATGCGAGACACAAAGAAAGAACGTCCTAGTCATGGTTCTATTTTAAGTATCTAGTACTTAACATGTTTGATGGAACTTTGTGTGAGTGCCAAAAGAATTACAGTATATATTGTTTTCTAATGACAAACAAGTATGACGATTTGAAACGCACACGTTATTTTAAATGATAGTTTAACTACATATTGGTGTGTCTTATTTCAAAGGATCATAATTTAGTATTACCTTTAACAAGAAAGTTATTGTGATTTATTATAGAAGCGATTAATTTATCTTCTTTGTTATTTCATTTAATGAAATTCTAATGCTTTCAAGTATTTAATAAAACTTATTGATCATCAAATGAAATAATCAAAAACTAATGCTGCTGAATTTTAATTTTATTTTCTCGTGCTATTGTCTAAAGAGTCTATTTCTAATAAAATTTTAAAATATTATTGTGATAAAAGAAATATATAACATAATACTTATTCTCAGAAACAGTTTTTACTACTTCACGATTTTCTAAGCCACGAAAGTTGTGCAAGACTTGTATACGTAAGATGTATATCAATTGTATATATATATAAGAACAATTTTATTAAAATCTCAAAGTTTAATTCTGCTAAAGATTTATTGAACATCTTGTAAAGCTTTGTCTTGTGAAAATGTTACTAACATATGTAATTATAATTCAAAGCGACTGTACTTGTACAATAAAATGTTATGTTTTTGAAATTTCAAAAGAGTTTATACATTTTATTACCTCGACAACGTTGTACAGAAAAATCGTCTTGAAGGACATCTGCTCGTGAAACTACGGAAGGCATAGGGTTGCGAGAATAAAGGGGTTTAAGAGAAAAAAAATTAAGTATGGGAACAAACCAGTTTCGTAAGCCTTCTATTCATTATACTCGTGTGTGTATAATTGAACTCAGCTGAAAAGCGGTTAACAAGAACGATTGAGATTTATAAGTATTAGTCTGGTTTGTAGATTCCCGCGTTTTTGGTGATATTTGCGTAGTTTGTATATATAGGTGTATATATATATATACTTTGGCGAATAGAAACCTCGTGCACATATGGTTGATGTTATTGCACGCATCATATATGTACAATACCTGTGTATACACACATAGACTTTCGCGAACGGCGAAACTCGAAAGGATACGAGTTTAGTCTGTGTATGTCCATCGTGTAAGAGTGTGAGTGTGAATTCGCGTGTTTTTAAATCGTAACAGTTTATAAAAGAAAATCGTAGAAAATGTCAGTCGTCCAAAAAACTTTCAAGAAAACGCCTGTTTTCATTGTCGAGCCCCATAATGAGGTAAGTTTGTGCTTTTTATACAGGTTAGAAGCATTTATTTAATCAGTTCAATCTACCATTTTTGTTGTCTGTATTATTCGTGCAATTTGTTTACTAATCAGTTATTTGCACCGGCATCGATACTCCACATAACCTAAAACACTCGGTAAACATTTCAACTGTCAAAAAAAAGAATTCAGTTAGAATTTAAGATTATCGAAAGATTAATTACAGACTTTCACAAATATCGAAGATACATTGCAATTTAAGGAGATTACGATTTCCAGCAATCGCAAAAGTCAAATTTACCGTTTACGTTTTAGAGATTTTGAACGCTTTTCTTGGAAAACGGTAGTTCTAAGGATAGGCAGTAGATGTCATGGAGCATTCTGGGCGGGAGATTTCTGAGAATTCGAAGCATGACCTTTATATTTTTGGTCAGTCCCTGAAACAAAATTACAGTTGACATTTTAGTTCTGTATCGAGAAATATTGCTTCAATAAGTAGAATCACCTACTAATTACAAGATTTGAAGTTTGAGTAAATAATGAAATGCTTTGTTTATTATTTAAAGGTTCTACCTTATATTTATCGGTGTATCGGATCCAAACATCTGCCATTTGAAGGGAACACTTTCATTCATCTAGATTCACATCCAGATATGCTAGTTCCTAAAGATATGAATGCTGATACCGTCTGGCGGAAAGATGACTTATTTGAGTAAGTTTTCTCTAATTTGAGAATGTAACAAAGATCACTTAATGAAGAAACCTTGACTATGAATTAAATTCTAATGAAAAACAACAGGGAAATCAGCATTGAGAACTGGATGCTGCCGGCTGCATACGCTGGTCATTTTACTAATATCATTTGGGTCAAACCACCATGGGCTCATCAAATGGTTGATGGAGTACGCAATTTCTTGATCGGCAAACATAAAGAAAGTGGATGTATAAGGTAAGTCGAGTTCTAACGTTCAATTAAGACATAATACATTACATATATCGTATATTTTATATTTATCTATGTTTATTCGAATATTTTGAATTCACTATGAATTCTTACAACGATGATTTAGTTTAGAGAATAAACTCGAATCTCAAGCGCCCCTTTACATATTATTTTCGATTTGATTCACTATTGCCATTGAAGTATGTACAAAGTGACCAGTAACGTCGACGACAGAGAGAATATCCACCCCGGTATAGTTACGTCGTTTTCTCTCTTCCAACTCGTACAGCCATCCACTACTGGAACTTCCAGAGGGCAATCGCTGACTAGAAGACTGTCAGTCAGAAGTAGAAAGAGGGACTACTGGAGCAATTGGAGTTTTTGAAAAAAACTAGTCAGAAAAGAGGAATTCGCCCCAGTTGATTCGTCGGCACCAAGTCCATAGTCGCTCCAAAGTTTCGCAACCAAGGGTCATATATATATATATATATCGAAAAATGAAACGCTAAGGCTGTATCGGTAGTTGCGGAGATAAGTACAGAGCTTCAACGGGATAATGCGGCAGAGGAGCCGGGAAGCGTAATATTAAATACAGAGAGCTGCGCAGTCCCTCAGCGTACCGCTCGGACAAAGTTGCTTATGGAATAGCTCAGAGTTTACGGCTCAGTAAATGCAGGATGGCGCTACTTTTGAATTCACTCGGGCCACTTACATAGCCGAGCGAGCTTCGAGGAATGAAAATTCAGCGCTTTGCCGCGAACGAGCGGTTTCTGTATTTTTCTCTCGCAGCTCCTCTCTCTCTCTCTCTCTCTCTCTCTCTATATATATATATATACTCCTCTATATAAGTACATCCGAATTTTGCAATTTCGGAATAAACCATCGAGTATACACACGCACAGGCGTATAACGATGAATCGCGAGAGTTGGAAGGCGGAGCGAGAGAAAAAAAAAAGCGAGTTTACTTTGCGATAATTAAACGAGCCCGAGCGGGCGGTGCTCTCTGCCGCGCAAAGGGCGTGCCGCCGCTTCAATAACGCAACCTCCCCCACGCAGTCGCGTTACGACCGCCCAACTGCACGATCTATACGCGTCATGCATTATACCTATGTATATACGTATATATAGAAATATATCTCTCGGGCATTTCATTATCCAATCCCGAGATGTAATGATCCTTGTGCCGGCGCTGCTGTAGCGGATTCTCGCGCTTTTTCCGCCGCGAGCGCACGTACAACGAGCCGAAATGCACGGCACTTTTTCCTCTGTATATACACGTACACGCTATCTCCTTCTCGGTACACTTAGCTCGGCGCGACGCGTCCTTTTGCGGCTTGTACAGTGTAATCGCAGGATCTGGCTAGCTTTACAATTACAGCCGCGCAATATGCCCTTATAGAAAGCTATATCGGATTTACCCTACTCGCGGCTCGTTTATATCATTTGAAAAATTCGATAAATTCCAGCGGCGCGAGCGATGCGTTAATTCGCCGCTGCGGCAGCGGAGTCATTCCAAAGATTCGTGTCATCCGGAGTGAGGTCGTAAAAAAAAGCTGACGTTGACGTCCACGCGCTTTATGGCGCGGCGAAAAATGGCGGAGAGACTCGCGTTGATCGTCGCTCCTTTTCTTCTTTGCCGGCTTTTTTTTTCTTTTTTTTTTGATGGGCCGTGAGATTCGTCGATTACAGAAAATAGCGGCTCAATTATCGTTTCGCCGTCGCGCGATATTTACGCGCAGCTCTTTCTTGCGCCGTCGGATGCCAGTGTATAGGGGACGACAATTATATCGAGGGTAATGGAGACGTGCGTGTATCTGTCGGACGCTTCAATGCGAGAGATGACGGAAAAAGTAGTGGGGATTGAAGATTTTTACGGCTTTGATGCACGTGGTATCGGTTAGGCGAGGTAATCAGTCAAAGTACAGCAAATTAGCTAAACTCGACGCGACGCTCCAATCTCCGCAGATTAAATCGTAATGATATTCGCTCGTAAATAAGCGACGAGCAAAGCCCATCTTCGAGAGAGAGAGAGAGAGAGAGAGAAACAAAGATTGCACGTTAAAGATAAACACGTTGCACGTGTGTACAAGAGCGAAAGAGTATATAGCTGCCGTCTTCGGTCAAGCGGTAATCTTCCGGCGGCGCAGTAAATTCAAATTTAGCTATAACTCTCCTTCGTACTTCTGCGCTCTTATTCTCTTTCTCCTGCGCGTCTCTTTGATGCGACTAAAAAGCGGTCAGATTTGCTACTCGCGCCGGTGACACGGCGATACTTTACCTGCCCGCTATACTCCGAGCGACGTGGATTTATCGTCCGCTACTCGATCGTCGACGTCTCTCTACCTACCATAAAGTAGGTCATATATCTCGAGCTTTTGCAACGTCGGCGACCGGAAATTCACTGAAGTCACTCTCCCGGCAGATATACGCGATATGTATTATAAGCGCGTTCTGCTGCCTGTCGCTGTCTGCCTGTCTGTCTGTCTGTCTTCGCACAAAGAGCGAGGAAATTAAAGGGAAAAGAAACGCGTGTCGCCTGGACGAAGGAAGATGCGCGCGATGGTAAATCGAAATCTTTTGTTCGCGTTCGTAAATTCTTGGGGATTGCCTTTTGCGTGCACTGCCGCGCTTTCTTCTACTTACATCTTACGTTTTTAACGAGCAAAACATTTTAGAAAGAAGGGATACGTCATTGATCCAATGCAAAGTTAATTAAACGCTCGCGACAACCCTTTGCTTTGGAGACACAAAGCAAGGCTTTTTTTCTGCACTTGGAAGTGAAACGCGAATTTCTTTGTTCCTCCATTGCGCGCTTACGTATATACACACCCACGCAGCGGTAGTATAGAGACTAGACACACGCGTGTATAGCCACATTTCAAGGCTGTGTTTCAACGTCTTTAATCCAACGGCGAGGACGCGAATCTGACGAGCGCACACATGTGCGGACCAACAATGCCGAGAGCAGTTGCTTTCGTCAAACGTACTCCTTCGTGCTCGAGTCCTCCCTCGCTTTGGTTTGCTTTTTTTTTTTTTTTCTGCGCGCTTCTCTTGTTACCGGCTCTTCACGGATTTCTCGGCATTTTGTTTGTCAAAGGGTGCGCTGGAGCGAAGAAAAATAGAGCTACAGTACGTTATTTTTTTCTCTTCGAAATTTTTAGCGATACGTGTTTCGAAAAAGAATTATCGCGCCTGATATTCGTAGCTAAGAATTGACGATTTTCTACAATTTTTTTTTGTTTTTTTTTTCGCGTGACGCACAGATCACTACAGCGAGCTCGAATATTTTTAGAAATTTAACGATATCCCTGTAAACGTTCAATAACTCGTATAACGATGGCTGACGGCGTATATATCGCTCGCGCTCGCGATAACTCTCATCAGAGAAAGGGCTGCCGCGCGGAGCTTTTTACACGAGTAAAGGGTATATAGTTAAAAAGCATAGCGTAAAGCAAGAATAGCTCGTTTCCGTGGAGCCAGCTGAATCTTTGGGGAAAAAAAAAAAAAAAAAAAAAAAACAACGCGATTCTCCGCAGCAGAGCCGCCACACAGCATCGCGCCATTTCGCCGGGCGTATACGTATATATAGGCGAGTTTCACGAGATCGTGTGCCCGGCAACACCCGGGGGTTGCTAGGCGAGCTCGTTGCCGTCGCCATGACGACCGAAGCTGCTCTCTGCCGCCGACGCGGATTAACATTTTCGCGAGAATAATCCTGAAAGAAAATCCCTCCCTCCTGCGCGCCTATATATATATATATATATATTAATTCCGACGTCCCTGGGCTCGCTAGAGAGCACCCTTTCTCTCTCTCTCTCCCTTTTTTTTTTATTTTCCACCCTCCTTGCTTGCGCCGCCGTCACTCTTTACCTTGCACTCCAGAGCGCTGCTGCAGTGGCTATGGATTTTTTTTCGCTTGACGGCTCTCTCGGCCACTCGAGAGCGGCGCGACGCCGAAATTTCGTTTGAGGCTGTGCGCGCCTGCACTCCCTCTTTTCTCTCTGCTTTTCAATTCTTTTTTACGTCTATAGCAGCCTCGCCGTCGGGGCTCTTTGAGCCTGCGCAGCCTTTGCTCCCGCTGCGTGCACGCGCGAATCTACCCACCCGCGCGTCAATTAGTAAAATTATTATTTTTTTTTTTTTTGCCTGAGAGAGCCTACCGTGGATTTTATTAATTCTTCGCGCGTAAGAACCACCCTCCTCCTCCGTTGTAATTACTCGGCGATAAATTATCTTGATTAAAGCGCTATTCGAAGCGTGTAATTTTATTCATCCTTTGTGGCACGTCTAGGGAATAATGCGGCATAACATTCATTTTTTTTTTTTTAATTATTATCAAATTAAAATGTATCTTCGTTCAATTTCTTTCGCGCGAATAAAATATTTTTCAATTTCGAATCGAGGTAAGCTCGTAATTTCAGAATCCAGTGACTGGTATCGTGAAAACCCATCGGTTGTCAGTTAATCTCGCTGGTAACAACGTCGGAAAAACGTGCACGCGTCAGTTTGCCACAGACTCGAACGATCCGTCTTTCATCGCGAAATCACTCCAGCGAATAACCGGCAAAATTCGAAATTTTTTTTTTTCAAAGCCGTTAAACCAAGTCTAGCCACTGTATAAATGCAGGAGCGAGTAATCAGCATTAGTGCTTGCAAATCCGAAGCGCATAATCTCAATGGATTAAGGGGCAGGAGCTGTTGCTAGGGGGATATATATATATATATATATATATAACGCAGAGAGGAGCCGAACGCTGCAAAAGTCTCTCGCGACAAGGGCAGAGGTCGTCGGGGTCGTTGGGGGTCGAGCTCCACCCCCTCGAAACGATCGCAGAGGGAAAGAGGTGCGCTCGCGTATAACGAGCCCCCCGGCTACGGATAGGGAGGCTGAAACTGCAGCAGCAGCGCTGTACGAGTCCTTCGGCGTGTTTGTCGATTCCTTTTCAAGGGGGTGGGAGAGGGTTCAAGCTCGCTGGGTAAAAGCTCTTTCATCTCCGATGCTGTGTCGCGCAGTTGTTTCAAGTGGCTGAGAACGCGGCCATGTTCCCTGCTAGCGCTGCTGGGTGTGGTGCAGGCTACACCCACGACTCGCGTCTCCATGACTACGCAACCGCCGCCCATATCCGCAAGCCTATACGCCTGATGCAACTATATGTATATTTATATATATATATAAGTACGCAATTAATCAGAGGCTCTCTAGCTTTTGCTTTCAGGCACACGCATCTTTTTTTCGATACGTATAAGACCTCGTTAGGACGTCGCGACGACGTGCAGTGTATATATATATATATATATTGCTCGACTCTCGAGATCTGGAAATTGAAAGACAGCATAGCGTTGCGATTCTTCTCATCGGCGTTTTAAAAATGAAGCAGCTTTTCGCTGCATAAGAATAAAGCTCCGTTAGCGCCGGCGAGCCGTATAATGCATAAGCAACCGGTTATTCCGCACGGCGGAATTGATTTTCGTTCATAGATCATCGGCGGCGACAGTAGCAATAGCCCCTGGGCCCGCGGGGAGAGTATATACGCGCATAAATCACCCGCGCTCTCGCTCGCTGGCCCGGCTTTCGTCCGTTCAATTAAAATGTAAATCAAGAGCTGGGCCGTGCGCTATGCGCCAAGGTATCTCGCTTATTATATTCACATATATATAAACCCTATAATAGCCGCGCGTAGATATATATATATATATATACACGCGTAATACGATCGAAGATTCGTGTATATCCGTCTAGTTTTCTTCCGTGCTCACGGCATGGAATGGCGAATTCCGTGTACTATACGCCGGAGAGGAAAGTATATATATATATATATATATATATATATATATATAAGAAAAGGCGTTTTTACGCGCGCTGGCAGACAGGTTATAATTCAGACAAATGAACGTTAGCATATTTTCTCTATATGTACACAGACGCGCGAGAAAAGCGCGACGCGACTTTCCAAAGCTCGAGAGCTGCGCGCACGCAATCATTATAACTCTTGGCAAGCGGCTCGCTGTGCGTGTAATATGCGCGATACGCCATATAGCTGATTTTGCTTTTGGATTTGAGAAATAATTCACGGCTCTCGACTCGCGCAGCCTTTCAGCGAGAGTGCAGTCCCTCTCTTATTCTCTCGAATCAAAGTCGCACGATTGCTATTTGGCTTCGCGAATAAATATATATATATATATAAGCGCGACTGTTGCAGTGTGTCTGCGGCGGCGGGAATACTTCTCGGCGATCAGTCGCGGACCTATTCTATGGGCTCGTTAAAATAAAATACGAGTCATCAGCGTCATCGCGCTCGCTACCATAAAGCATTTTTCATACTCCCTTGTATTATTTATTCTCTCGCTAAATGCGCCACTATAAATAACCCGAGCGGCCCATAAAGCCTCTTTAGTTTGGCCTTTTATTGGCCCCGGGTGAATAAATTAAATGCACTTGATATGTACCTTTTTTTTCGCTCCTCGGTTTACCTACCGCGATACGATCGTACGTTTCTTTTTTTTTTTTTACTTTTTTCGAATTCGGCAAACAATCATTAGCTGGAACGCTCGAGAACATCAGAGTCCGAGGAAGTCATTTTCACGCAGGTTTGTCCTGCTCGTTGTTCATTCAACCGTCTAATGGCTCTCTTTCTCTCCTTCGCTCTCTTTATTCCCTCCCCCTCGCGTATACTTCTTATTTCTCCCGGTACTTTGCTCCCTCGCTTCTACTCACTAGCTTGTAGCGAAAGAGAGAGAGAGAGAGAGAGAGAGAGTGAGCGCGATTATTTTTGCAAGTTCTCGCACAATGAGCGATCTTTAGCCGGCAGTCCGCGCATTGTTCCCGCGGCAACGCGCAATTCACCGTCGCGCTTTGTGCCGCCTAATCGAGAGAGTGAGCGAGTGTAGCGCATGTGTGCGTATGTATATGTGATACCGGCTGCAGCACCTTACACGAGCGCGATTCCTTTGTCGTGTATGCAAAGTTCGAGTTTCGAGTAGATAAGCTTTATTTTCAAAATTATAATTTTCGCGGTTCTCACGTTGATTCCGTGTCGAGAGCTGATTGCAAAGCTTCTTACGTAGAGGCAGCTGCTGCTGTTAGATGATTCATTTTTCAGAGATAATATTCATGTAATTAAAAGCTGCACACGACGCGTGACGCATACGCGCTCGCGCATATATTTTATCCTCGGGACAGCAAGTGCCGTGTATGTGTGTTTGGATAATCGCATTACGTTACACGCCGATCACGCATAAGCGTAGGTATTTTCGAAAATTCGCGTTACTCTTCCGCAGCTCTACGTCGTCCGCGAGACACAGAGAGAATGCGGAAACGCGAACTCTTTGATAGTTTTCAAAGCCACGCGTGCCTCGAGGAAAAACTTGCGTTATACCGTTTGGAATGTCTTTTGTCGCGGCTCTGCAGTAATCCGCGAGTCCATTATAATTTATAAAATCCGATCGCTTCGTAGTGGCTTTTATCGCCTCTCCTACATTCGTCCTCGAAATTCTTGGGCCAATCGGTGCTCTATCGTGCACGATTAACAAGACCGATGATGGCGGAATTCGAAATCCCGGAAATCGTCTTTGTTCTCCGCGGAGCTGCGTGTGACGTTTGCATACAGCCGCGACATCATCATCGTCCTCGCCTTGACAACCGGATTAACCGGCGATCGTTTCCACAACGACTCGCATCCATTGTCTCTCGGAAAACTCGCCAGTGGATAATGCCGCGTTTAGTCAGACGGTCCGGCATAATCAGAAATGAGTAACTTCGTCATCGTTACGCAATATAATAATCCTATAGTAGACGCGCACGCATCGAGTGTAGAAAAAGAAAATTCCAGAGTTTTTCTTCCGCGCAGTGCACATATACGCACACATCCATCGCAGCGGCATTACACACTGCGCCGGATGGCAATTACGTTGAAAATATCTGGTACTTTTTGCGCATAGCGCGAGCGCGGAACAGGCTTGGCTCTCTCTCTCTCTCTCTCTCTCTCTCTCTCTCTCTCTCTCTCGCGGGCTATAAATACATACGCGTGTAAAGCGAGCCCTAATGAGCCTTTTCGCCGGAAAGTATAGCGTAACCGCAATCGACGAGATTGAGAGAGGGAGAGGCCGCGCGCGGTCGTTCGGTTGGACTCGATAATAAATAAATTCTCTACTACTCGCCAGAGAGAGAGAGAGAGAGAGAGCTGTCGCGATTTCATTATTCAACCGACGAGGGAGATTAGGCCGCTCGTTAAAGTCGATGCCGGAGACACGAGCGATATATATATATATACACATGTGCTTATATGCGGAAATTCTCTGCAACGGCTTTTGTGTGATGGATGCGAATTGATCGACTCCGCTTACACTGATGTCGATACGCTGTTCCGTAAATCACTCTAATAAGGCTCTAATTTTCAGCGGATTTTATTCCTCCATCTCCCGCAATGACACTGTTAAGGAAATCGCGTCGCGGGACGCGAAATTGCAAACGAAGGATACTGCGCCCTCTCTCGATTCAAAGCTGATTATATTTCTCGCGTATACATTATAAATTCAGATATTGCGCCAGGGGAACATTTATATCTCGGCTTGTACGCGAGTAGTTTTATTACACCCGCTCGTAATCTCGGCTGCGCGTATATACCTGATTCACGGGAGAAACGTCGACGATAACTCACATCCCGCTTATTAATTAGAGGAGAGCTAGAGAGCCGAGAAATTCGCCAAAGTAAATAGCTTCCGCAATTATCGAAATCGCCGCGTGGCTAATTGAAAAGCCCGACGCTATAACAAATTGCCGGGGCTCCTCGTAACTAGGAAATTTCTCGCGGCTCTGGAAAAAATGCGAGCCTCGCGGCGATTTATACGACGACAGAGAGAGAGAGAGACGCGCCGGAGAGAGCTTCGCAAATCACGCGCGACGCGAGTTAAGCAATATCGCGTTCGCGCGCATTAAACAAGCTCGTAAAGTCGAAATCGTGGGTGGCACAAGCTTGCGCTCACCTGCAACCGATGCCGCGCCTCCGACTTTTTTTTTCTCTCCAAGCTCGCGTATGTGCGAATTTTTTGCAGAGGCTGCGCGCTCGACTAATGACTTCTGATGCATGTGTAAATAGGAGAGTACACCGAGCGGCCTTGATTTACGTTCGCTGCGTTAACAAGTTGTTATAGTCGACGACGTGGTTTATATCAACGAATATCGACGAAAACTGGAGAATTTCAATTTCGTCGCGGAACTGGCAGCTTCTCTCTCCCTCTTTCTCGAGCGAGGGTAATCGATACACACACACACACACACAACGACATGGTTGTTTAATTGGCGGCAACTCGATGCCGCCAGGGTCCAGGTTAAATTTTAATCGGTAGCAGCAGCTCAGCAGCGGTAGCGATGCGCCGCGCGAGATTAAGCCGCGCGCGCGTAATTAAGCACTTGTCAAAGGATGATGGGTAGCCGCCGAGTCGCGCATCGCGATGAGAATGAAATTTTAAAGGGGCCAATTATCCCCGAGTCACTTATTATATGCAAATCGCTCGGATATTTATTTTCTTTCTCCGATCGATCGCAGCCACCAACTCTCTTGTGTGTACACGTGAATTTATGGTCAGCCCAGCCATACGCAGGCACAAAAGCGCTGCATAATGGCACACGACATTAGGCTACGGTATACAACTTGTGCGTGGGTGAGAACGCCTGAAGCAGCCGTAAACGCGTCAGCTGTTCTCGCGAGGCGTCGGGGATAAGCATCGATGCATTAGCGAAGATGACTTCATTCTCGGCTGCGGCAGCCTATCGCCGCGGATCTCTGCTTCTCTCTCTCTCGAGTGTAACTCGCTTCCCAGTATAGAGCCCACGGCGATGCGAGGATGACGACGTCGAAGTATAATACCTTGTGTGTATGCGCTCTTTCTCGTAATGACCAGAGAGAGAGAGAGAGAGAGAGAGAGTGAGAGGGACGGGCGGCAATGATAATGGTAATAATCGAGCGATGCAGCACACATTGTTCGTAACTCGTAACTCTTAACTGGTAATTCGTGTGCGCGCACGCGTATGCACGCTGCAGCCTTGACGCTCCTTCTTCTTCTTCTTCTTCTGCTTCTCTCTTCGCTTATTTGCGGCTCGTTCGGTTTTATTGCCGCACGCGCGCGCGCTGGGCACAGCTCGCGGGCTCCGCCGGATTATTGATTTAGAGCTCGCTTATTTCGCGGAGAGCGAGCTCCGCACGATTGATTGCGCGAATCTTAATGCGGGAATCTTTATTACGGGTTTGCAGCGCATGGCTCTAGGCTCTGTGTACACAGGAAACGAGTATTGCGCTGCGTGAATAATACCCCATCGTTATCGGCACTTTCGTTAATTTTTACAATCTCTAGCTTACAATGCGTAGATAAGGGAATTTTTTTTATCGGCGGTTCCGCGTACGCGGTAGAAAATCGATACAAGGGAACTGCTTTATCCGCCGACAACAAAAGTGAAAGGGCTTTTGGGCTCGATCGCTTTCTTCGGCTCGGGCGCTGCCGGCGCTGAATTCTACGGGCGCCGCTGCTTGGTGCTTCCCTCTGCGGCGCTTTTCGGAACCAGTCCGATGCTCTCCTTAGACGTGCATGCTACGTCGTTCGGATCTATTCCGTTCTCGGAAGAGCGAAAACTGAGGGGGGGAGGTAGGAACATGCGGTTTGCGCGATGCAAGATGGTCCTTTGTTTAATTGCACTATACGTATACGAGTATATAGTACGGGGACGGCTCTTCTCTCTCTCTCTTTCTCTTTCCGCGGTAATTATTAGCTACATAACGGCTCGTGTACCCCCTCGCTCGTAGCTTTTTGTTCTAAGTCTCTATGGCAACATTCGCTGCAGCGCACATGCTGCTCCTTCAGACGTCCGCGTGTGCGCGAAATTGACGAGTGTGTGTGTGTGTGTACGCGCACGTACATACGGACTGTATTGTTGCCATTAGCTCGCCATTAATGGCACTTCACTCGCGTGTTCTCTCAACCCTTCGTCGTCGTCGTTTTTTTTTTTTTTTTTTTTTTCACGTTGTCGAGTGCCTTCTGACGCGCTAGACCGTACACATTGTTTAGTGCCATATATATAGCCTCTCGCAGAGTCTGGTCTGTATTGCGCGGGTCCGTTCGAAAGGAAAAATATGTATATTTCTCGAAACTAGCCGAGATTTACGTCGAGAGCGGGGCAAAAGATCGGAATCTCACTCGGCCTGTCAGATGTATGCGCTGTACAACGGCGGCGCGAGAGTCGAATCTCCAAACGATCTCGGGCAATTTTCGGCCGCAAATTTTCGAGCTCGCATAATATATCGGGACGAGCGACTCACTCTCTTATCAGTTGCGCATCGTGCGCGCGTTGCGCGCGGAGATGCACGGCTCGGGGGGATAAATTTCGCGAGATTACGATCTTTGAAGGCCAGCGAGTATAGCCGGCAGCCATATAACGTTTCCCTTCGGCGAGAGGATCATTATAATCATTACCGCAGCGGCAGCGCAGAAGCGCTCTCTTATCAGCATTACACACACACATACACGCGCGCGAATTATTCCGTTTCGAGTGCGGCCGAAATGTTTACGATTCGAGACGCGCCTTTTAGCTCTGGCACTTGCTGCTGCCTGGACCCGAAGATCTTAACGAGGATCTTCCGAGGCTAGAAGCGTCGTTTTTTTCTTTTTCTTTTTTTTTCGGCCTAATGAGATGCCGTTATAATTCCTCGCCGGAGCCTGTACCGTCGCACTCGCTGCTGCAGGTATAAGAGAGGCGCTTCTGTCGCGCACCGCGCCGGGACTAATGCGTTTAAAGTATGCACCGCGGAGGTAAGCGCGCAGGTATACGCACTGATTAGCATTAGTTTTATCCGTGCGCACCTCGAACTGCATGGAAATGCATTCGGAGACGGTTATGTATATACACACGTGGGGTCTGCGCGGCGGCGCACCTTTTTTTTCTCTCACCACCTTTTTACCTTCTTTCCCACAGAGAGAGAGAGAGAGAGAGAGAGCTGTCGATTAGCATATGCAGAAAACTCCCCGAGAGACGAATCTGCATTTTTCATATTTATTTATAGCCGGCTTCGCTCGCGCCCCGCAGTTTTTCCCAAGCTCTCGTATTTGCACACACGCAGCAGTAGGTACAAGCTATATACAATACATAACAAGTGAAAATCCGAGACGAATCAACACACAGAGGCGTCGGCCTGATGACGCAACTTTATTTACGAGCCATCTCTCTCTCTCTCTCTCTCTCTCGAAGAGCTTTCCTCCGCGAACAATGGATCAGCTCGCAAACAAGCCGTTTCTCTTATACATACCTGTTGTATACGTACACGCGAGGCGCACCTCATCCTAGAGGCGTCTTCTCATCCTCCGTCGAGGTCAAGTGTCCGCGGCGAGATTTTTTACCCGGTGTTTTTCGACGAGCCGAGAGTATAGAGCGTGTATATAGCAGCCTATTGAAAGCCGGCATTAATAGCCGTCTCGCGAGCGGCCGAATGAGCTTTTGATTATCATGCGCGAGCGAGCGAGTCCCGTCGCGGGCAAACAGTGATTACGAGAGACTACGAGCGCGCGAAGACGACGCGTCGCATCATCGCAGAGTACAGGGCTGCTTTTCGGATGTTATACTCGAGAGCAGCGGCAGTTTACCGCGTGTAAAATTAAACTTCCATTAGAGCCGCTCTACACTGCAATTATATACGAAGAGGCGAAGCTGCCGCTGCAATCATTTATTGCGCAATAATTGATCGACTGCAGACGTTACATTAACCGCGATACCATGCAGCCTAACGCTTCTCTTTCGCTAATGCCGCTTGTGCGTGAGTCACTCGCTTCGAGAGATTCAAGACTTTTTCAAGCTCGAAAAAACAAAAAATAGCCGAGGAATAATTTTTCCAACTAGCGCGCTCTGCACTCTAGGCAAATGAGGTGCGAGCAGCAGCAGCAGCAGCAGCAGCAGCAGCAGCAGGCAGGGCATATGGCGAGCGCGGCGAAAGGGTTGGAGCGAGCTATACGGTCCGGAAGTTTTTAATTTTTCGAGCGATTCGAGGGCTGGCTGGGGCTCCTTTCACGTGCGCGCGTAATTACCGCTCTCCAAATCAAACGTAATAGGCCAACAGGTATAGCCGATACTCGTGCACACACGGCTCTCGCGAATCCGCGGCGCCGTGGTCGTCGTCGTGGCCCCCGTAATTCGAAACGTAACTCTTGCAGCGATCGCCTGCACTCTCTCTCTCTCTCTCTCTCAAGAGTCTATATATACAAGCAGCGCTGTGGGCGTGTGTGTATCCCCCTCGAGAAACGTCCGTCACGAACGCCCACGTATACGCGCGCGGCTCTCTGGGAAAATACGTTTACGGCAGTTATTCGCGAGAGAAAATTGCCTTTCCGATATGTTTTACGTTAAATCGCGTACAACGAGAAACGGCTAATCCGCAGCGGGCTCGCGTTTGTTGTACGATCGCGCGACATGCGATAACACCCTCCTCTCTCTCTCTCTCTCTCTCTCTCTCTCTCTCTCTCTCTCTTCGTGTATAGAAGCGGAAATAGATTGCACAGGCCGGTTAATTAAGCGCGCTGCCGCCGGTAAATTACTTAATATTATTGGCGCGCGATTATTAATTTCCGTTCCTCGCTCGCGGAGGGGGGATAGAGGCGCGCAAGGTGCAATAATGCGTGAGCGCGAGGTCCGTGAACCTGCGCCGCTCGCCGAGTGCATTAAAGGGCACACGAGAGCGAAAGAGCTGCAACCGCGAGGATCTCTCTCTCTCGGCGAGGACGACGGGACCGCTTCCTCCCCTCTCGGCGCGCGACTGCATCAGAAGAAAAGAGAGGCGAAATAACAACCGGTTCTCTCTCTCTCTCTCTCTCTCTCTCTCTCTCTCTCTCTCGACCGACCGACCGGTCGGCCGCCGCATCTCCTTCACGTCGGCGCACGTAAACATTTAATTTAGGGAGCCGCGCACGTACGCCGCGAAACCTGCTCGACTCCGCTCGGCGATCGTCGCGCGAGTGGGCTTATCGCTCGCTCGAGAATCGCGCGGAAAATTCGCGAACGCACGCGTGATCGGTGCTTAATGCAGACTCGGCGGAGAGAGAAGAGAGAGAGAGAGAGAGATAGGGGCGAGCGAACCGCGCGCGCGGTCTATAAGCCCCCCTTTTCGCATGCCGGGTCGAGAGGGGACGAGCAGCTCTATACACGCGGCGTCTGTCTCTGCGCGACGGCGAGCGAGGGGGAGGCTGCTGCTGCTGGCAAGGGTGGAGAAGCAAATTAATACGGGCGGGCAAGCGGGCCCCGCTAACGAACGAAGCGACGCGACGACGAGCTGCGCTACTCTACTCTCTCTATACTCTCGCGCGGCGAGCGAGTCTAGTGCCGACCGCCGGACGCCGTCGACCTTCTCTCCACGCTTCAGCGCTCCGCTTCTATTTTTCTTCTTTGATTTCCTTCATTTCTCTGTGTGATTCGATCGCGACCAGAGCTCTACGCACACGAAGCTCGCCGTCTGGACTGGACTTCGAGAGCCCGGGTGGTGCAACGTTGTAGACCGTCGCCGCTTCGCTAGCGGAGCGTGCGCGTCGCCGGCCATCTTTGCCGTCGTTGCAGCCTTCTTCATCGATTTCCTCGAGTTCTCCAAAAGGCATCTCGCTCTGCGCTGGATTCTATATACTCGGACGCGGACGCGGCGTCTCAGTGAAGAGAGAAAAAGCTCCGCGTGCAGTGATACGACGATATATCGCCGAATTTTCGCCGATGACAGCCGTACGCGTCGTAGGTTAGAGTGTTCTCGCGGAGGAAAAAAGGAAGGAATATAACTCGCGCGAGGGGGTGGAAGGAGAAAGAGAGAGAGAGATAGCACAAGGGATGCGCCGCCGCCGCCGCCGCCGCCGCCGCTGGTGGGGACGAGGCGCGCATCAGCGCCGCGACGAACAAAGGAGGGGAGTCCAAGGCGGAGAGGGATCGATAAAGGGAGTGTCGTCGTCGACGTCGACGACGTGTGCGTGTGCGAAGAGGAGCTAGTGCTCTTTTTTTTTTTTTTTTTTTTTCTCTCGAATTTTCAACCTCTAACAAAGTGTCAGTCTCTATATATCTCTCTTCTCCGACGTATGCGTAAGCTGCTTAAATCGAAAACCGAGATGAGGAGCGATTACAGTAGCGTATCGATTTTTTAATTTTCGCCTTAATCGAATCTCCGCAGCTCGAGGGGAGCAAAAAAGATCGCGATGTTGTGCAGTTTATACAAAGATATAATACGCAGGGGCGGCCTATATAGACGCGCGCGGCGGCACAAGGGTCGGATAATCCTCGCAGGCGGATTATTCGGGATTTTCTTTACGCGAGAGCTCTCGGCCCTCCGGAGCCCTGGAAGAATTTCGCGAAGAGAGGATCTGAAACGTAAGACAATAAAAGGAAAAAATGTACTCGTGCATTTTACGTAACTCCGTCGTTACACGTAACATCGATCGACGATTCGGAGCAGCGCCGCCTGTTGACTTTGAAATTGCCGAGTAGAGAGAAGAGCTGAGCAGAGAGCTGTAAGAGCCAATAATAAGAGCCCTCCGTAGAGCTCCATCGTCTCCTGTCGCGGCAATTACACTGCGAGCCGTAGCCGTGTATACGAACTATCTCCGCCATCGGCTAGTGCTGCAGCAGCAACCGAGTCGAAGGAGCAAGACGAAACGAGAGCCTCCGCGTGCCTTATCTTATATCTCTTATTCGCTCCGTAGTAGCAGCAGCGGTAGTAGCTCTCTCTAGCACTAGTGGTCTCGACGGCGACGAGGAAGGGCATTTAAAAAAAATCGAGCTCGGATATTTCCGGATGACTGGCGGAAAATTTATACACGCAAAAGTATATCATAACGCATCGCAGCTCGCTCTCGACAAATAGCAGTTTTGCTCGCGTGTTTCGGCCTCGTCGATCGCGCGCACGCGAGAAAAGGGTTGGCCGATCGTTACGGCCGCGCATCCCTCGCTTTCTCCCTGTATTGTTTACTGTACAGCAGCGCCCTGTCGCCCGAATAAAGGCGCTCACGAATTTATAATGCGCGTATACGTAGAATGAAAACGGAGAATACAACGAAATCATATCAGCTGCCGGCCGCCGATGACGTCTCGATCGGCGAACGGCTCGTCGCTAGGCGAGTGAGCGCCTCTGGCTATATATACATAAAACATAAGGGCCTGTCCAGGCGGCCGAACAGGTGCGCTCGTGACTTGCTTTATTTGCATCTATCTCTCTCCGCTCGTATATAACTTATACACGTACACGCCTGTCAGCGATGCTATTGCGCCGTTGCGATATAAACAAGGCGAGTTTTGTTGCAGGGAAAGAGTTGCGTTTTCTCGTGCATACCGGCGCCTCCTTAATTTCGACAATGAAGGACTACCGCGGCTGCAGTACCGAGTCGCTAATGGCACCGCAAATAGTTTCTATTAAATCAACAGGTCGACTCGCTTCGCATAGCGGCAGCAGTCTAGAGCTTCCGTTGCAGCACTTTAAGAGCGCAAATTTCCCGCCGCGGACAGTAGTCGTGTTTACTCTTCCATTAGAGATGCGCGCGTTAAGCGCGGCTGCTTTCCGAGTCTCTCGGAAAGAAACACGTATCGGATTTTTTAATTATTCTCCGCGCGGCTAACAACAACGATATATACGTCAATCAATGCCAGTCCGGCTTTATCTCTTATACGCCGGGGTTACGACTTCTCGCGCGCATCAGCCCGACTCTATCTCGCTTTTAATCCATCGCTTCACGCTCCGCTCGTGTTTATACGCGCTATCTCGTACGCAGCCTCGAACTTGATCGTATTATTACATTCCCACGTGCGCGCCTATGAATTTTTCATTCGAATTATGAGCCGCGAGTAAATTGTATCCGCACGAGATAAATCAGCCGACTTATGCACCGTGTGCGAGTCGAAGTAAATAGAGGCCGAAATTATCGTGCATTACGAGCTAATTGCAGAAACGCCTGTCGCGTACGTAGAGGGAGAGAGAATCTCGAACGAGAGAGAGAGAGAGAGAGAGAGAAAACTCCGCGGGGCATCGACGCGCTTAGCGCGAGCACCAGTCGGTTATCGACGTTCATAACGGTTGTTTGCTTACCCGAAAGCCATCTTACGCGGAGCCGTTATAATCATCGTCCATCGCGGGGGGATAATTGATATCCAATTTTGCCCTGTTTCCCCATTCCGAAAGTGCTGCCGCGCTGCGCGAGGATATAAAGCTCGCGGCGCTGCTTCGGATTCGACTGTGTGTGTGTGTGTGTTAGGCAAATTAATATCTTTTGAGCCATCAATTTATGCCCGACTAAATAACTGCTGGCACGTAATAAATAACCTCGAATCATCTGTCTATATAAGCGTGGAAGACGAGCCTGTGTAATTATACACATCACGGGCTCTGCGGTAGCTACGCACGTTGTTATAACAACGTGTGCAGCGGCGATTGATCGAGAATCGAAATCGGAATGAAAAATCCTGAAATACGTACGCGATAAAAATACACGGCGACGAGGCGGCGGAGACAGGTCGCGAGCGAGGAAAGCTATTTCGCATGAATAAGTGAAAATTGGTTTTTCTCTCTCTCTCTCTCTCTCTCTCTTGCCTACTGAGAAGCAGAGAGGGAGCGTATATATATATACGTGTCGGATAAAGGCATTTCAGAATGAAACTCACGAAGCGTAATTTCCTACATAAATTTATGGACGAAAGACGCCAGCAGCCAGGTTATTCCGTTCCCTTATATACCTCCTCTCTCTCTCTCTCTCTCTCTCTTCTTCTACTTCTTCTGCAGCAGCAGCAGCAGCAAGCAGCCGCAGGTGGAAGAAAGTATACGAGACAGAAAGGATATAGGAAAAGACGGGCAAAGGGACGACGCGAGGCCATTTGTATTCATATGAAAATATTATCTCTCTCGAGTTCCCGCCTTACCCTCTCCCCCTCAGCCGGATCGCGCGAGTGCAGCTATCGAGTTTGCGTAGATACTTATACCTATATATGCAGGAGGGCTGCAACATCGGCATTGTTATGCAACTGCGCTGCGGGAGAATCAAGCAACAAATATTTTATTTTTACTCGTGCGATCGACTCTTTATTGACTCAGCGTGTATATAAACGCGTGCTTCAGTTGCAAAAACACTTGTAGAGGAAACCCGTGTCTTCGTAGGCCAGACACTCGACACCGGTTGTTCTGCACAACGACGAGCAGTCCCTCTCGAGTGCCCTGTCGCAATAGACCAATCGCTGGACCGGAGCTGCAACGTGGGCGATTTATATTTTACGCTTTTCATATACCGCAGTGTACGTACCCATTACGCAGGAGCGACAGCAGCCGACGTATGCTGGAAAAAATAAAAAGAAAACGTCGAGTCAGGAAGCTTCTCGGACGTCGTTTGCGAAGTTGCGCGATAAATTCAAAACTCACCCCGGGTCACGTGCACGGCGCAGGCGAGCAAGAGCGCGCAGAGCAGCAGAACCTTGACTGACATCCTCGCAGTAGCGGACTCGGATGAATCAAATGAGAACTTGAACTTGTCCGAGGCATTATTCTCTGCTCAATATATAGCTCGCACTTGACCTTCCGTTAGCCGCTTATTATACGAAAATTTATCTTATCGCCGCGGCCGAGTTGCGCGCGAGACCCCGATATCTCGCTCTGAAAAATCCGGCTTTTCCGATATTGGATGCCAACGTCGATGCACGCTCGCGCACAAAGCGATGTATATTTTTACAGTAGCGCGTTGAATTTCGTTCTAGAGAACGTTACATAAATTACCAGTTCCTCTGCAGCTCTGCACAAAGAGACGCTTCGAGAATCGCCCGATGCAGCCGCGAGTGCAAAAACTCGCATAGACTGGAACTCGTCGCTGCTCGGAGAGAAAGAGAGAGAGAGAGAGAGGCCATTTAAGGTCCTCCGCCGAGTGTGTGTTTCTCGATCCGCGCTAAGTGGAAAACATTCGCGACTAATTGCAGCCGTAGCTTTTAATCGCTTCTCCGAGCGCAGCGACTCGTTTTCTCGTACAAGCCCATTGTAACAACTCCCTCTTTGTGTACAGCGCTATGCTACTCGCGTCGAATCGCTCGCACGTGAAAAGATGTTTGGAGAATCGCGGGAGTGTATAGGTATACATACTGGAGAGCGAGTGCGAGAGCTGGATAAAGAAGGGAGAGAGGAAAGCTGACGGAGATAGAGCGGAGAGCTTCATATCCAATCCCGGCGCATGCGGATTAATAAAAGGATTCGCGTAGCTTAGGCCGATCTTATTACTTCGGTCGCTCTTCCTTTGCCCCGCCGCCGGGAGACGGCTTTTATATCCGCGGCAATATCGCAGCCGCCGCCGCCGCCGCCGCCGCCGCCGTGTGCGCGTTTTCCTCCTTTTTTCGCCTTCTTCCTCCTCCGCGCGCCCGGATACGAGAGCGCGTTTCGCCTTTACTTTACTTTACCTTAGCCCAGCCTTACCTCGCCACTTTCTCTCTCTCGCTCTCTCCCCCCCCGATCCGATTGAGATGTAATTCAACGCGGCCTGCAAGCTCCGAGCAATTTGTTTTTCAAATAACCTCGCGCGCGTTCTTTCTCTCCCAACTTGATTTAAACTTTCGTCAAAGTTCCGAACAATGAAAAATTCCTCGCGTGTGCGAGGAAAATTAGTTTGGTCAGGCCGGGCTTCACTCGCTCTTCCGTGTATAACAGATCCCGGATTCATTAAACCATACAGGAAAACTTTGTTTTTTTCTTTTTCGCTGTCCCCTCCTCGGGAGCTTGCAGGACTCATCCGTATACACGCTTGCTTCTCTTCCGAATTTTCCGCGTGTGCTCGCGTCGCGAAATCAATTTGAATTCAGCTGGTTTTATACCAGCAGAGCCTCCCCTTTCTTATTACAACTTTTCCCCCGAGCGGACGCTCGCGACGTCGGCGGCTTTAGTCAGTCAAGCGCACTGCAACTCGCAATACTCGGGAACTTTTGAAATATGTCAGATTATTTCGCTGTTAGGGGCGCCGCGGGCCATAGGCGCTCTATATACACGCATACGCGTCGCTTCGACTTTGAGGATGGCTTTTTAAATACCGGCGCCTTCAACTTTCCCCGTGCTCGCGGGGATGAAAGGAGAAAAACTCGAGCGCAACTATAGAAAGCGTATACGATCGTTCCCTCGTTTCTCATTTCTCTCGCGATAGGAAAAATCCTCGCTACTCGCGCTCTGCATAGATGAGAAATAACAATATCGCGTCGTGTCGTGTCGTCGGGCGCGTATAAGGAATAAGAAATTAGAAGAAGCGAGGAAAAGACTGTCTCAAGTGCAGGAGAGGAGAACAAAGGAGGGAAAATCCGCCACGGCGCACGGCACGGGAAAAAGAGAGTGTATATAGAGCTGCTCGTCGCGCGAGCAGAGAAAGGAGAGAAGAAAAGCGCAAAGGGATAGTAGGGTGCAGGAAAAAGAGTGAGTAGTGCTCGGCGCGCTCTACCGAGAGAGAGAGAGAGAGAGAGCGAGACTCTCTCGCCGCGCGCGCGTTGCCCGGGCAACGACTCTGCCACCTTATTGGATATGTTGAGCAATTTATTTTATTTTTCCCCACTACTCTACTCCCGGGCGAGTCAGCGCCCCCGCGAGCGCGCACCTTTCTCTACCTACGTATACATACTCTTTCCCTCGGCACCGACCCTCCGCACACATTGACGCCATTTTCCAATATCGTATCAAGCCGGCGACGTCTCTCTCCCCTCCGTCGTTCTCTTGATTTCCTTATCGCCGCCGAGCAGTAGTAGGGGAGATGCGTGCTGCGTTTTTCGAGAGCTTTCGAGAGCGTTTAGTCCACTCGGTCGATTCTGCAAAGTTATGCGCCCACGGGCCGGACCGATAAGAATTACACGAGCCCGAGCTCTCGCCGGCGGCTCCTTTTTGATCGAGCCGCAAAAATTGCCAAAGCGAGCGCTCGAGCCGCGCGCGGCATTAACCCAGAAAGAGAGAGAGAGAGAGAGAGAGAGGAGGGAGGGAGAACGGGTTCAGCGGCTACCGGCCTCCGCTACTGCAATATGTAAAATAATGACGGCCGCCTGAAAGGAATGCATAATGAGTTCCCTCTCTCGCGCCGACACCTACGCGCTCTGCTCAGCTCTCTCTCTCTAATAGCGTGCAGCTGAATTTGCATTATCGTATGTCAGAGAGAGAGAGAGTTTCCCTACCTGAGCGCAAGACGCGCATACGCTACTGTGTAAACAATGTACAACGAATTTCGAGCGCGATGAATATTAATATAATTCGATCTCCATGGGGAAGTATGACACACGCACGGAGTCGTGGGAATAGGCCGGGGGAAAAGTATCGTATACTCGCAGGGGTGCATCTCGCAGGTAGGTACAAGATCGATAATGCCCGCTGCATCCGAACGGTTTATTCAAATACGCCGCCAGAGAGCTATGGATATATTTACGACTATATACACAGAGCGTACACAGAGACTGCAGCGAAGGAAGGAAGGAAGGAAGTGAAACCACGCCTCATACGTGCGAGGCATGCGAGGATATAGATTCGCGGCCCGAAGAAAACGCTTGCTTCCGATTGGTCTCTCGCGCACCCCCTCGAACGCCCTCGCGCCGACGCTTTCTTTCTTTCGAGCTTCCCGCAGACACGTAGTAGCACGCATGTGTGTATATATATATCGCGCGTCGCGCGGCTGGAAAAACGTCTCGCCCTCCTCCACCTCATCGCTGCTACTTATACGTCTCTCGCGGCGCTCTCTTGGCTCTTTGGCCCCGAGCCAGACTCCTCCCCGACAATCAATCAAAGCCCGACACCTCGCTATATAGCGGAGGCGGCGCGATATTTCGACGCTTTTTTCCGCCAGATTCGTCCACGCATCGCGATGCTAATGCACCGATTTCGCGTATGGGTTTTTAATCAGTCGCTGCGCGCGGCCTTGAATCGAATCGTCTTCCGACCATCCATTAATCATACCGACGACTTTTCGGAATATCATTTTATGGATTTTTTTTCCTCGCTTTTGTGCTACTCGCGGCGAAAAGGGTCCAGTGCAGCCCTTTGCCTAGAGCGCGTTCGAGGACTCTCGATGACTCATCGCGTTGTGTTTCGAAAAAAAGAGAGAAGCGCGCCCGTCTAAGAAAGGGCTGCGCGGGCGTAGGAGGAAACTGTAAAAAGAAGGTGAACAAAGGAGCCGAGTGGTGAAAAAGAGAGGCTCTCGGAAAAAGCCAAGTGGAGAGAGATAGAGAGAGAGAGCTAGCCAAAGTACAAGTCGAGTGAAGTGGCTCGCTGGAAGGTATATAGTCTCTCTCTCTTTCTCTCATCTGTCTCGAGCTCTAAAAATCGATAGTTACGAGCGCGCGGCAAAGGGTTAAAACCCCTCCAACGCCGCGCTCGCGCCGTACATAGAAAGAAGACGAGGAGAGGAACCGCGGCCCGGGCTCAGGACGCGAGCAAAAAACTCAGCGCCGGGCCGAAGCTCTCTCGCAAGCTCATTGTTGAAATTTTACACCTGCAATTTTTCCCTACGCGGCGCGCCCAAGAATCGGGAAATTACGCGCGAGCAAAACTTTCGAGGCCTCCGCGCGTCAAAGTTTGTCGTACAAGCTGCCGCTGCGGGCCGCGCGAGAAATTGGAAAATAATAAATTGCCAAACTACTTAAAAGAAATTACCGAGCGGAGATGTGGCCCGTCGCGCTGCTCTGATTAATTTCCCTGGAAAAAAGTTCGGGCCGAGAAATCCCGAGCCGTATAACTCAGCCGTAGACGCGAGCGCGGATTTTTCTCCTGACGAGTTAACTCTTTGTGGCGTCGCTCGATTTCCCGTGACCCCCCGCCAGGGCTCGTTCATTCACTCGTTCGTTTTTTTTTACCGAAGCATGTTTAATCCGGCAGATACAGTCAAGGAACAGCTGCAAACGCGCGCAGACAGCCCGCCGCGAGAGAAAGGGTATATACACCGGTGCGGCGGTTCCCGTATTGACGGCCACGTAGGCGCATGCGCTATGGCAACGCACACCTATACGACCCTCTCCCTACGCCGGTGTACGGTCTCTACACGTGCACCGCGGAACTCGAAAAATATTCGTCTCCCCGAGATACTTTTCATCTCGAAGAAGCCCCTTGTGTTTTCGCAACCCTTTTTATAATGCAACGGCGATAACAGAGAGCGAGAGCGAGGCGGAAGTTCCCCTTTGATTATAATACGATTCTTCTTCCGCGGCGCGCGCGCGTGTGTACTCCCCCGCTCGCGTACGCAAATCAAAGACAGATGCGCGCGTGTTTTATCTGGGCATCGCGGCGGGCGCGGCGAGCTCCGCGGAGAAAAAGGGTTAGCCTCGGCGGCGGCGGCGGCATTGATCCGCTCAGCCTGCACCCCTCTCTCTCTCTCTCTCTCTCTCTTCTTCTTCTTTTTTCGCCGGCAGCTCCTTCATCCCCCGACGCTTTCATCCTCTACTCGTCCCCTGGAGCTTTTCCTCCTCGGAAACTTACTTTTTTAGCCGTCCCGCTGCTTTCCTGGGCTTTTGAGAAAAAATTTTTCCAACCGAGCTATAGGAGCGAGTCGCAAGTAGTAACAGTCGACGTTCGGTAGGCCATGGGATGCGGCTATGAATAAACAAGCGAGCGTAAACAAACGATCCTCTTGTAGCTGCGGTCCGGAGTTACGTATGCGAACGTAACAGAGATACAGCGGCAGCAGCTGTGGAAAGATGAGCCGACACGAAGATTCCATTAAGGGCGAGAGTCGGCGGTGGTAGTGGTAATGAATGAAATCTCTTATTCACAGCCGAGCAGCGGCGGGAGAACGTCGAGGGGCAATTTCTTTTCCGCGTAAAAACACTCTCGTTTAACTTTCCTCGCTCATTATTCCGCTGGCGCCGTGACCTAGCTCTCTCTCTCTCTCTCGCTCGCGCCTGACCCCCAAAGGCTTTCTTTAATAACTCGAACGAACAGAGAAAAGAAGTCTGCCGGCCGGCCGGGATAAGCTGCTGGAGGGGAAAGACTCCGCTCGCGCGAGAAGGAAAGAGGAAAGTAAAAGGAGGAGGAAATATAGCTGCGAGACGCCAAGGGCAATCCTCTCGGATGCTAATTTGTAACTGGACTACTTTTCTCGCTCTAAATTCTCGACGGTATCTAGGTGAGCGAGAGAAGGAGGGAATAAAAAAAGGGCGCCGCGTTATTTCCATCGCTGAATGAGCGAGCGAGCGCGCGGGGGTGTATAGCCGTTTTCGCATCGGCAATTAGGCCGGCGGAGCTGCCACCCTCGCCGCGCTCTATCTTAGCCATTATATAGTCGAGCGAACGGCGCCGGCAACCCCGTCCTTGGCATTTAATTACCTCGGCTTGCGCGACCGACCCCAGGCCATCGTCCTCCGGGGCCAAGGTCACGGATTCATTCAACCCTCGTCGCGGCGCGCTTTGCGATGGGAGAACGAGACAGACACAACGAGAGAGAGAGAGAGAGAATGAGTCGCGCCCCGGCACACTGACCGAATTTATTCCTCCGCATTGCCACGATTTCCAGCTTCCCGAACTTGTGCCTCTTGTCGTTCCTTTTCTTTTCTCGTAATCGAACCGGCGCGTATTAGGAGCGAAAACTTTACTCCGACTCTTCGCGGGGACAAAGACAAGCCTCGCGTGTCCGGCCGCAATAAAGCATAAATCATCCCGACATCTCTCGGTTCTTTTACAGCCATGGCGGCAGCGGCACGATAGAAAGAGCTTATCCACTACTTTCTCTCTTCTACCGTTATTATTCTCCCGTGTATACTTCATTGAAACGACTCTCGTTAATGGACGTTTTCGAAAAAAAAAAGAGCATACGAGCGGCGTACTCGGCGCGGCCATTTTTCTCCGGCATATATTTGGCAAAAACGGAGGAAGGAAGGAAGAAAAGCTCGGAAGAATCCCATACAGGGCCGTAGGTGGGCTCGCATTCGTCGCGTCTCGCCGAGGGGGCGGACGAAAGGAGAAGATGCGCGGCGTATATGTCAGAAGTAAGAGAGGGATCTGCCTCCGGCAGACTCTACTACTACTGCGCAGAACTTTCTTCCTTCCGCTTGATCGACGTCGATTTCAAGATGGCAGAGCTACGCTTTTTCTCTCGCTCTCGCTCTATATACACGCCCACCACGGGGACTATATTCTTTTATTGACAAGTGCGGAGAGGTAGTCGTTATACGCGCCTCTCCGTTTTTCCATTTCGCCCTTCGCGATTTCGATTCTCCCGCGCGAGCCAAATGTCCGGGCCGATATCGAAATCGCATTAGGCGTCGCATCTTCCCTGCCGTTAAGGAGCTCGTTATATGCCGTCTTATTTTGCGCTACACGTCGTCGGCGGGAAATAAAGTATACGGCCGTCCGCAGTATCGCGCGCAGGAGAAAGAGTTAGCGTCGGAGCCCCGTTGGAAGGAAGCCAATGTCTCGGGCGAGTAATCCGTGCGAGTGAAAAGTTCCGCTGACGAACGAAAAGTTGCGGAAAAAGGGGAGGATACAAGCGCGTATAAAAATATATTCCCTCCTGCAGCAGTCGATCGAGCCTCGGCCCACCCTCGCGAACGCCGGAGATAAAATTGAATTTGCCCTCCATAACGACTAGAGAGAGAGAGAGAGAGAGAGAAAGAGATAGGAGGAGGCCAGAAATTATTGTCTGGGAAGGCGCGCAGGCAGATTTCCACGCGTCATTAGGCGAGGATCGAGTCATGAAAATCGGGCAAACGAGCGTCGATTATTCAAACGTAACGGCTAACAAGATTCCCGCCAATCATCGCTGCGCTGTGCGGCAAATTCAGTTGGCCTTTTTAACTCGGCGTTCTGGTGCGGCTCTTCGAGACGCGAATTTCGCGGGATTGAAATCGAAAAAGGAGCGCTGCTGTATAGACTGCAGCAGTACGCCGCGGTAAAAAATTCAGCTCTCGAAGGGGGCAACAAGAAAAAGCAGCTGCAAAGTTCAAGCCCGGAGGATTGCGTTAGCTCTCGCCCTCCTCCCCCCCCCTCTCCCGTCCGCGAATTTAGCGGCAGCGCGATAAGAATGATAAAAACGCGCTTGCGCGCCCGGGAAAATTGCTTCGCTCTCTCTCGTTCCATGCAGCGGCATTCTTGAATCTACATATCAGCCGCGAATCGCGTAAGCGCAAATGGAAGTCGGGGCGGGGGCGAAAAAGGTCGTCCCCAGGAACACGGCTGCTATTGAAAATTCTTGCGCGCGGCGGCGGCTGCGTCTCTCGAGTAAATTCGAGGAAGAGCGAGAGAGAAAGAGGAAAGCGTGGAAAAGCCGAGCGAAGGCAGCAGGGCTCTTTTTTGTGCTCCAAAGACGACGTCGCGCGATCGCAAATTTATTCCGAGCAGCTCGCTGAATCGCGCGCTGCTTTACACTCGGTCGAGAATCAATAGACAGCAAGCCGCGCTGCTGCTGCTCCCGCCGGATATAAAAGTGCTCCCTCTCTCTCTCTCTATCGTGCCCTGTCTGCCAGGCTGCTGCTCTGCGAAGTTGTGTATTTTTCTCTCTTTTTTCGCACCCCGGGCTTTATTGCCTTTCCTTTCTCGTCTAGCTCGCTTTTTACCTCTCTCTCTCTCTCTCTCTTCGTTCCCGTTCGCTCGCTCTCTGCAATTTCCTTCCTTTTTCGACGCCCCGAGAAAAAGAAATGCATCTTCGCTCCCGTACACAGATGTTACACACTCTCTCTCTCTCTCTCACGCTTGTACAGGAGTACGAGTGGCCCTGACGTTTTAGAGGGATTAGTTCGCAGCTCCAAAGAGTTGCGCGCGTATACTCGTTACTTCCCGAGCTCGCAGACCCCGGCCATTTCTCTCTATTTGTTACCGCTCGCTGCTCTCTCTCTCTCTCTCTCTCTCTCTCTCCCGCGAGCGCGGCCTAAGTAAAAATCAATAACTCCTTTATCGCGCGCGCGTCCGGAAAATTAAAGTAGCGGGTGCGTAGTGTCACTGCTCCCCGCCGCGGAGCGACTCGGGAGAAAGTGAGAAAAAGCGCCGTATAATTCATCGAGTCTAATGAGTTAAAGAGGATAAGGCGGAGAGAAAGAGAGACTGCTGCGGGGCCGGAAAAATTAAAGAGTTCTGGGTCACAACGAACGACGCCTCGGGGGAGAGAGAGAGAGAGAGAAAGTACCCAAGTTCTGGCTACTCTTCTGGCCTCCAATCTAGCGCCACCTCTTTCTCTCCTCCCTCGCTTCGCGCGCTCCTTTTCTTTGCCCCCGAGACGTTGCCGCTGCTACTGCTGCCGGAGAGCTGATTGCAAATTAGTTAAAGGAGATGTTCCCTATTAAGGTCAGCTGGCTCCGCTTCTCAGAATCCCGCTAATAAAGTTACCTTTACCTTGAGTCTCTTAGCCGCTCGAGTTCACTGCCACCGCCGCCTGCACCAGCTCTCTCTCTCTCTCTCGACTACTTTCTCTCCGCTGTTTTTCCTCTCCTTCCTTTTTCCTTCTCCTCCTCCCCGAATGTCCTTTAAGTTTCGCCAAACTTTTCCACCGCGCGCGAGAAAGCTCGGAAACTTTTCAATTATACGAGATGAGCCGCGCATAGGCCGGGGAGAAAAAAGCGCGCGGGATTTTCAAATTTTCCAGCACCGCCTGCTTTGTCATATTCGAGGAAGCCAACAAGCGGCGAAGATAAAGAAAGTATCCATATCTTTGATCTCCCGGCGCTACTGGACAGCTTTTTCCTCATCCAGCAGAGAGAGAGAGAGAGAGAGAGAGAGAGAGAGAGTTGCATCACTCTGCGCGTGTCTTTTTTCCTTCCGCTCCTTCGGCTCTTCCCATATTACTTACTCGCTCGGCCCGCGGGCATGTCTTCGTCTTCTCTCTCCGCACTGCTTTTCATTACATGATATGAAAAAAGGAGAAGGAGGAGGCAAAGGAAGGACTCCGGGGATGATATCTACCGCGCGCGCTGTCGCGAGTAGAGCGGAAGCTGCCTCGAGCTAAGGGCACGCCCGCGACTTTCAATTCGCTCTGCTGCCAAGTAAGCGAGAGAGAGAGAGAGAGAGAGAGGAGAACGAGGAATGTATATATAACTCTCGGCTCTCCGCTTCGAAAAAGAATGCGCTTCTTTTTTCCATCGTGTACACTCTGCGCGCTCGGAAGAACCTTATATTATAACGGAGGGGACAGTTTTCGAGTAATGCTGGGTAAACACAGTCTCGCTCGAATAAAACTTGTCGGGAAATGAGCCGAGTGTTTGGATCCTCAAATAGTGCTCGAGATATCCCTCTCTCTTGAGTGCGGTGTGTATACTCGCGCGGCTTCGGAATTATCTTGCCGCGAACGTTACGCTCGAAAAACAAAAAAGCGTTAAACATTCGAGCGGCAGTAAAAAGGGGGGTAGGGTAGAGCGCGAGTGCAGAAAAGTGGAAAAAGCAGCCCTCTGTCTTTCTGTCTCCTCGCCGAGAGAGAGAGAGAGAGAGAGAGAGAGAGAGTCGGAGGAAAAAAGAGAAGCAGTCGCGTAATAAAAGAGGAAGACGTATAGATGTAAAAGCACGTAAGGTGGTGGTGCCGTTGCCGCCGTCGCCACTGTCTTCTGCATTCCCCCTAGGGAAATTATTGACAGTCAGCGAGGAAATGACGTCGTAAATATCAAGCCCCGTCGAGCTGCTCTAACCCCCTCCTTTCTCTGGCTCTCTCTCTCTCTCTCCGCGCGTCTTCTTTCTTCCACACAGCCGCGCATATAGCCTCCCCTATTTTCCCTACTTCCGGCCTGTCCTCGTCGTCGCTACGCCCGCAACTCTTTTGTCTTCGCAATCAGCATGCACGTATACATATATATATATATCGAGCGATCGCGTTGCGCACATTATCGCATTTATATATTTGGGTCAGCCAATTACCCGTCCTCCTTCTCCTCCTCGTCGTTTAATCTGCATTTTACTACTCCTGCGTAGTTTGCCAAAGTCACGAAAACAGAGATAAACAGCAAACTCGCGCTCGCGGGCCGCAGCGAGAAAAGTTGCCGGTAAGTAAAATGAGTTTTGAAACGTTAAAATTGGATATGCAAGATTAAAGTTTTATAAATTCTTAAACTTTTTCCCTTGTTTTTTTCCTCAGCTCTCTCGCTTCTCTTTTTCCCTCTTTCTGCCGACGCGCGACTGAATAAGAGAAAGAGAGAGAGAGGGAGATAAAATTGTTTCCCCGGCAAAGTTTGATTTGTACTTTAGACTTTTCCCAGGCCGCACACGCACGAACTCTGCGGACGCGATTTCCATATCGTCTCGTTTAAACAAAAAGCTGGGTCGAGCAGCGACAATGCGCGCGTTATTTAATATTTTTTTTTCTGAAAAATGACCGCCGTGACACAAAAGAGGGAAGAAATTGCGCGCGCGGGGCTTTGAATCGCGCGAGCGCGAAAAATTTGAAAGAATCGAGAAACTGATAGCAAAGCCATTGTGCGTCGTCGTCGTCAAGGGAGAGAGAGAGAGAGAGAGAGAGAGAGCACAAGCTCGACGCGTATTCATTAAGAATAAAGGATGAAACAGAGAGCCGAACAAAAGCAGAAAAGTACAGCTCCTCGAGCAAGACCGAGCGTGTTTAATACAAGAGCGAGGACCTGTCTTTTCTTCCTTTCGCTCTCTCTCTCTCTCTCTCTCTCTCTCTCTCTCTCTCTCTCTCTCTCTTAGCGTACGCGCGAGCCCATGCACAGAGCGAGAGAGTGTACATTTTTTTTTGTTCATTCTTCTCGTTTCAGCAAAGATAAAGCATCGCGGAGAGAGAGAAAGAGTCTCTCTCGCACTTTCAATTTTTCATCCCCCGCAGCTGGCCGTCCACCGCTGGCGACAAGGCAAGGTCAAGGATTTTGCGTACGCACAGCTATCCGCGTAATCGTAATGAGTGGGAGCGATAAGAGCAAAGAGGGTCGCGTGTATATATACGTATATAGGCGAGTACAAGTCGCGCAGAGAGCCAGGGGTAGTTATTATAATAAATTTGTCCGAGTTTAAGAAGCGGAAACAATTCAGAGCTGCGAGCTCTCTAAGGATGTGCTTATCGTTGCTTTTATTCAAATGGAAGTGCGGAGAGAGAGAGAGAGAGAGAGACTCCGCTAGCATATTTCCTACTCCAAAGAGGAGAGCTCGCAGTAGAGAGGGAGAAAAAGGACTCGAAAACAATTTGTCTTTTCAGCTTCGAGAGAAAGTTTCTCTCTCTCTCTCTCTCTCTCTTATACACAGCCGCGACGAGAGCGTCGCGTCCACATTTTCCCAGTCTCTCGCGCGCGCACTTGCAGCCGAGGAGCTGAAGAAGAAACAAATTGATACGAAATAAAGAGCTGCGCAGCTCGCTGCTGCGGAGAGAAAAATAATCGGTCAGACGCAGTGAAATATAGGCGCTGCTGCAGTCGTCGAGAATAGCGCGATAGGAGGGCGCGTCCTCTCGCTCGTTCGCATTTTTTTTCTTCGCGATGTATATAACACGATGAAGGAAGGCGGATCCGCTACACGCACGCGAAAAGTCGAATCGATTTTCTCGAGCGACGAGTATACAAAAGAATGCGCGAGTCGAGTATTCGCTCGAGTGAAATCTAATCGGATTTCAGTTGCTAATAAATGTAGGAATAGCTCCGGATGACGAGCGCGAAATCACCTGTCAGCCGCTGCCTGCATAATCGAATCTCCTTCGGGCTGTGCGTCTGCCATCTCTCTCTCTCTCTCTCTCTCGGATCGATTTTTCGCTTCGGGCCAGAGAAGAAAAAAAAAAAACGAAGCAGAGGCTTCTCCCCTCGCTCTATCGCCGGGTATCAATTACAGTCCGCGCGTATAGGTGTCGCATTAGAATCGACGAGGGAGAGATCAACGGACAGTATACACGTAAACACAAACGAGTATTCGCCGAGTTCAAGAAGCAGAATTGCCGAATCTTCCTTCGACCCCGCGCGATGCTCTCGAAACTTTGCACCCTTCTTCTTCCTACTGCTGCTATAGTAACAGAGAGGGCCTCTATATCTAATTTTACGAGGCTCACGGATGCTATTTCTTCCCGCGGCGCAGCTCCGCCAGCTGTTTGTTATTTTTTTTTTCCTCTCCCAAAAATAACGCATACGCGCTGGATCGTTTACAATGCTAGATTATATTATGATTCTAGACACACACACACACACACACGGCGAGCGCGTACAGGAATAGCTCGTCGGTCCGGAGGTAAACACGCGCCGCGTCGTGGGAGAGCGTCGACGATAAGAGCCGCGAGTGTTTCGGGAGAGCTATTAATCGTTTCCATTTTTATTTCCCGGTGAATCGACGCACGCGCGCGCGCGCGACAATGCCCTGGGACGGACAACTCGACGTTCGCTTTGTATGCGCGTATGTAAACGCGAGGACTGTGCCTGCAGTCATCCCTCAGTGTTGGCGCATCGACGATCGCTTACCCGATACACTTCTCGAATTGGAGCACACATTAGAGATGCGCAGCGGGATGAAGACGGTTCGTTTTTTAATTTCTCCGTTCATACGTTGCACTCGCCAGATGACGACGACATCACGCAGAGTGCTGTGGATATCCCGTCGCGCCGGATGTGAATTAATCGACTATAAGGGAGTGATGAGCTTCCCGGTTATACAATCGTCGGAAAATTGAGTGTGCGCTGTAAAATAGCCAGCTTCTATCGCTCCTTTTCTCTGCACACCCGGGAGACTCCTTTCGCCGCTCTGCGCGGAGGAGAAGAAACGTATAGTGTCTGGGCGCCGCCTTCGTGTATGTATGTATATGCGCGCGGGGCACAATGCGATGAATCGGCGGCGATGGCGTTGCGGAGAGCCGGCTCCACGAGAAGGGGGAGGAGTTGGCTGACTCTTCTTGCTTGGAGATATAGGTATATACGTGCACACACACACACACACATACACAGGGAGCAGAGCCCTACGACATCAAAATGTTAAGTGTATCGTAGCCGGAGGTGCGTCAGGTGGTCTCGATCTCGCTTTCCCACGGACTTTTGCCTCTATTATATCATTCGATCACAATGAAACACATCCAGAGAGAAGACGTTTTCTTCCCTCCTCCTCCTCCTCTCTCTCTCTCTCTCTCTCTCTCTCTCCATCTTTCTTATTTCGATGCTCCCTCGCTACTGCTACTGCTGCACAAGAGGAGGAAGAGCTGCTACACCTGCGGCTGCATGCAGCTTGCGATCTTTTCTTTACTTTGTGCGTTATATTATGCTACTCGCTTTGTGCTATGCAAAGATTCGCTGAAAGCCTGGCAGTTTTTTCTTGTTCATCTTTTTTGCGGAAATACGTATGCGCGCGTGTGTATAGGGCGATTCGATTACGTTAGAAGCACGACAGAAATTAAAAAGAGCCACATTTCGGCGAGAAGGCGAATCGTGCCGAGAGAAGGTGACTGCGCGGGTATTTTAGGGCTGGCGGGCAACCGCGAAACTCGATTCGCAGCTCGTCAAAGTCTCGCAGGCACGCGATAACGCAGCGCTGCGGTAATGCACGCAATTCGCGTGTCATATTCGTGAGTTATTTCTGGCAGGTGGCGATGAGCTTGTATACCTTCTTTCGCCAGTAGACTACGAGCCGTGCGATTTTTTCGTCCAATCGTTGCGCGAGAGCAACGGTTTGAATTTCAATGGGTATGAGGAGGTTCGAGGAACTCTGAGCGTTTAAAATTTTTTATTCCCGTAAATTTACAAAATGAAAACAGATGTAGAGAAGCCCTAGAAAGATACCGTATCGTATTCGATCTTGGACTCGTCCTCCTTGCTCGCGTAATTGCAAACTAGATGTATGCTGAAATAGTCGACGCAACCTGGAAGAGGGTGTCCCCTCGAACTGCATCTCGAAGTTTTCGTAAGCCCGCAGCCCACGACGTTGATGGTTTCGAAGCGTTCTGTATCGGGCTTCAGCCTGTTGGATATTTAAAACTCTTCTATCTCATTCACATGCTCCCAAAAATTGAAACAACAACTTACGGGATTGTGAGGTTGCTGGTACCACTCGGTGGCTATATCCGACATCAACTTTGGAATGTCTTCCGCAGCTTTCTGCCCTGGTAGGCTGCCTGGGTAACTCTTCTTACCGACGTTTTGGTACACCACCGTGCGAAATTTGTCTGCGAGAAGTAGTATCATCATTATTTATGCGAACTGCACTAACAATGATCAAACCTACCGAGAGATCGACATTCGTCGTGATCCGCCCATCTCTGAGCCAACTCCGCCAGCTCGTCGTCCCATACCTGCGTTGTTGTCACGACGCGTTAAAACGTGCTTATTCCAAATTATTCAAAGTACGGTATCTACTTACGAGAGACGAGAAATTATATGGCCCTTTCGCAGAGAAAACGCGTTCCTCAGAAGGTTATGCGCGAATCCTATCATCATCCTCTCATTGTCGGATAAGCCAGGTCGTTTTGTCCTGAATGTTGAAAATAACATGTCCACTCTTCCGTACACCTCGAATAAGTTTTATTTACAAAGCAGCACTCACCGGATACAGGCGTATGACGTGCCTAGATGGATTGCTGCATTCATCAACATTGCAGTAGTCGGTATCTGATAGAGCTGAGCTGTCAGAAGAATGTTCTTTAATTTCAACATTTTGACTCGAGATTGAAAAAACTCGAAGTGCGCGTGTGACCGGAAAACGCACACTTTTAAAGCCTATCAAAGCATCGCTCGATAAGAACATTAATGATTGTGTTATTATAAAAACCTTGTTGTTGTATAATCATTACTAGTTACTCTTATACAGGAAATTGAAAAACTCATGATTATTGCTGTAGCCGCCAATATTTCCAGCGATTATTGCAAAATAAACGTACATTTTTCTCGCAGTGTATCCAGACAGCCGCGCTGGAACAGGGGAGTCCGGTTTTCAACTGAACTCACTCTCTCTCTCTCCCTCTCCTGCCGGGACGCATTATCGATTCAGCGACGATAACAGTGGCGCACCAAGCCGTATATGCCGTATGCCGTGGACGTATAGGCCTCGCCCTGGTGTCACCCTGACAGAGATGTAAGGCAGAAGGAGGACAAATAAATAAATCCAGCGCGCCGGTAGTAGTAGTTCTAAGGCGCCTTTATGCTCTTTCTCTCGGGTGCGGCGCTCGACTCTCTCTCTCTCTCTCTCTCTCTCTCGCAATTTATCATTTTCTTGTGGAATTCGCCTTAATAATGATTTATCGAATAACCCAGACCTGCTGCTGTGCGTCGAATATTTTGGCTCTGCGATCTCGCGATTCAATTGATTTCGTATTCTTTTCAAAAATACACGATATTATGAGGTTCGAAAGGGCAGATGTATAATATATCGAATAGCTATAATAATAATTATCCAGTATCGATTCGAGGCGTTATTGAATGTATGTATGCAAATACAACGAAGCCGGATTTATTCATTATAGGCAGAATAGCTTGGGCTGCATCGATGAGGCTTTAATTAAACGGACGCAATGTTCCGGCTGAATTAATTTCTCTCATATATTTTTAATACAAATATAATATTCCGCGCGTTTTGTTTTACATTTTCAACATCGTATAATTACGTTGCAGCGAGAAAAACCGGTAATTGAATATCCCGCGCGTATGTACAACAAAATCCGCAGGCTGCTTTTTTGCAGAGTACCGTTGCGGGCTGCGCAGCGAATAAAAATCAAAAAGTAACGTGTTTGCGAAGAGGCAACTCGCACGAAGATGTATAAGTCGGGCTATTCACTCGCTGCGACGACGAACGTGTTCCGCGAATTTCGCACTTTTACGCATACGTGACCACGTCGCTCCATCACTGCCTTCCAACCCTCGTTCGAATCTTTTAGTTCTCTTTCTCTCTCTCTCTCTCTCTCTCTCTCTCTCTCTCTCTCTCTCTCTCT
>QLSS01000001.1:6014360-6057655 GCA_024372645.1 Trichomalopsis sarcophagae
CTCTCTCTCTCTCTCTCTCTCTCTCTCTCTCTCTCTCTCTCTCTCTCGGACACTCGCGGCGTATTTTCGCATCGCGCACGCAACATTGGGTCTTCAAAAGGGAGGGAGGGAGGAGAATTGGGTCAGAGCGCGCGGGCCAAGAATTTAAATAATAATAAGCAAGCTGCACCGCGAGAGCCTGTATACCCGGTGGCTCGGGCATGCAGCGAGAGAGAGAGAGAGAGAGAGAGAGAGAGAGAGAGAGAAGTCGTTTTCGGCGCAATTTCGAATTATGTAAACCAGCCCCGCGTGCACCGCTCGTATGCATCACTCGTATGACTCTTGGCTGATAGCCCCGCGCACTCGTGAATACGGCTACGTAACACACGTATAGTGTGTGTGTGTGTGTGTGCATCTCGCTGTGTGGATGTTGCGTTAAATGGCAATTTACATGTAGCGAGCCTACCGCGTAATTTAGCCGGCGCGAGAGAGCGATCTAATGACAGCTGCTCTCCGCCTTCTCCGATGCCCCGATTACACTCTATCGTTCTTTTCGACGCTTTGCCGAATTTTTCGGCCGATCGATATAAATCATTGCCGCGAAATAGAGTAAAGTAGAGGGAGGATTTAAACGATACCGCAGCGCGCTGATATAATTCAAAAGCGTAATGTAAACACTCGCGCTCTCGGCTGTGCACTTTCCCACACTCGCGCACGCGCGCTTCTTATATATACCTCGGACTGCGCAGTCGGACGCATTTCGGTTCGAATCTCGCGCCGCAAACCTGCAATCTTCCTCTGGAGCACAGCCGCTAATTCTAGGGGCCCGTAAAGTTGAGGAATCGTCCGCGGACGGCACACGTGTGTCTGTGTGTAGCGGTTATACACTGCAACACACGCGGAATGCCGCAGCTCCGGGCAAATTCATAACCGAGATTCCAGGCTGCCGCGCGAGACGGCTCTCTGATCGAAAGAGATTTATAGATGAACTCGCCTCTGCCTCTTCCTTACCCTCTCTCGCTTTCGAGTAAATAAACAGCGATATAAATTTATTAATCATCAAGTATACTGTAACCCTCGCGGCGCGTCTCTCGAGTCCGAGGATACCCTCAGCCCGTACTTCGGCACGTCTTGCTCGTCGCGGCGTATAATGTTTCTAAGCATTCCTTCGTAGAAACGGGTTCTCTCTCTCTCTCTCTCTCTCTCCACCCTCGCACTCGGTATCAATGTTGCGCTCATCCATCTCGTCGTCCCCGAGAGTTGTAACTGGAAACCCTCGGTGGACTCTCTCTCTCTCTCTCTCTCTCTCGCCGGCGGGACGCGTCTAATTCGTTTCTCGCCCTCTTTCCCTTCATCCCTCAGTCTTTGTTTATCTGGCACTCGCTCCCCGGCCTTGTGTGTCTGCAGTCTGCCTTGCCACCACCTGTCGCGACGTTAAGTAATACCGTGTCACCGAGAGCGAGCGAGCTGTTCTCTTTGCCTCTTGTTTTGCATTTTATAAGCTTACGCTCTCTCATATTAGAGCCTATACCTATATACAGAAGCCTCGCTTCTCTAATTGAAACGTCGCAAGACAGCCCGGCGACGGCAAATTTTTCATCCTCCCGATCGTCTACACACGTATAACCCTTGTGTGTATCACGCGCGCGGCTAATGATCGAAAACAGGTGCATCACGAGCGACAATCCTACTTATGCCGCGCGAGTGAGACGTCGAAGCTTTTATTTGCTCGCGCGAGCTCGTTACGGAGCCGCTGATAAGGCGATATCTCAATATGTATAACGATAAAACTATGTACGTGCTCGGAATGACGAAACGTTAAGAAAAGCAGCTGCCTGCAAATGGCCTTTTTTTTCTCGTTCTCTCTCTCTCTCTCTCTCTCTCTCTTCCTTTCGAGAAGCGGCTGAGCAGCATCCCGAGGCTTGTATAGAGTGTATAATCATTAACAGCCATAGCATTAAAATTTAATAATGAGCCGCGGCCGAACTAATTGAAAATTACTCTGCGCGCTGCTGCCGGCTGCGATGCAAACGACGTAGCTAATTACTCAACATGAGCACCTCAACGCGATGCACAAACATAAGCAATAATAAACGGGTGAAAATCGCGTGCGATATCGAAGTTCCTTCTCGACTCGACTCCGTTATTAAATAAAGATGTCCGCTCGCGATACAGCCTACAATGTAAAGAGGGGCCAAAGTCCCTCGAGCAACTTGTCGCATTTGTCGGATACTTTAATTGGTGCAGCACAGCAGCAGCAGCAGCAGCAGGTGCGTTATAGCCATAACGCGAGTAAGTGCTCGTCGCAGCCTTTCAGAGCGAGAGCAGAAGCTAAGTGCGGTAAGTGTGCGAGGAAGGGGCAAGAGGAGAGGATCATTTGAAAGGGAAAAGGTGTCGCCGTTAAAACCGCCGAGTGCTGCAGGCTTATGGTGGAAGCGACTCGTGTATAGAGAGCGAGCTAAGGCGCGTTTATCCCTCGAGCTAGCTGCTGTATAATACAGTGTGCGTATGTGTGTATGAGAGGAGGAGCTGGAGAAAAAGGCAGTCGAAATAATCGAGCGATAATTGTTTCCAAGTTGAATGAAAATCCCGGACAATGCGAAGATAAAGATCCTCGATTCCATCTTCCGCATTGTCTCCTCCTTCGAGCGGGGGACTTGTCACTCGACGTACGTATATATATACACGTCTATGTGCGGCTGGCGGAGAGTCTATATCCATTTCAAAGGACAATGCTTCATCCTCTCTCTCTCTCTCTCTCTCACTCTCTTGCTCCGGCAGTGGGGCCAGTGTCTTTGTGCATTCCCGCGAGCGGCGATGGATTGCCGGGGAGGGCAGCTCCTGTCGCTGATTACTACGCGAGCTGGCGGCCAGGAGACGGAGAGAGAGAGAGAGAGAGAGAGAGAGAGAGAGAGAGAGAGAGAGAGAGAGAGAGAGAGAGAGAATAAGGATCACAGAGAGACGGAAGATGCGCGCAGCAGGATTTACTCCGGGAGATGGACTGCCTGCCGTCAATCAGAGCGAGAGGGAGAAGCGTAAAAGCCCCTGTGGTCGATCTTGCGCCGTTTATTGACAAATGCCACTCTCTCGAGCTTTTAATTACGCGCACCTGCGCACGAACGCGGACTTGATTTTCGTCGAATTCGCCGCTGATCCCGTATAATACACTCGCTGGTGCGGGCAAAACAGGTAGGTACTTAGGAATCAGCTCTTCCCCACTTGATCGATTAATATCAATAGAATAAACGTCAATGCTCAGCTCATATGTATCCGGGGGGCCCCCTGTAAGCAGGCCCATAAAACACGCACATCCCCCCCCGGTAGCAGCCTCTCCCTTATACACGCACGGAATAACGTCTATCCGCGAGGGTATGCGCGCGCGTGTTTTTCATCTCCAAAGCAGCCAGGCGCCACTGGCTCGATACACATATCGATGGCCGATCAATGGCTTTCCATTGTCGAGCAGCTATACGCACTAGGGGAGGAGGGGGGGGGGGGGAGACAATCAGAATCCGCACTCGAATACCCATAGACTCTATCGGTGGTGCTGGTGAACGCACAAAAGGGGAGCCGCGCATAAGAAGGAGGCTGCGGCGCAGGTAACACGTCGTTTCGATTGTGTCCTTGACAGCGATTGATACGGATTCGACGATGACGGGGCGCCCATTGTCCCCTTTGACGATTTCTCATCGCGGCGGGGCCGAAAAGGCTTGTGTGCCCCGCGCATTATTGTACAAAGTCCCGCGGGAATTATGATTCACCTCCAGGAGCGCGCGAGGTGAGAAATGAGAAGGCAGTATATCAGAGGGCAGTTTTAAAGTGCCTCGCGCAGCCCCGAGACGAATTCATCATTCGCTATTCGTATTTATTATTGCTGTATCCAGCGCGTTAAACTCCCGGCGTAATGATCAACCCTCCGCTCTTTCATCTATTCACACACGGACGGACGGCAGAAAGTGAGGCTGGCTCGATATAATGTACATCCGATACGATTTCGTTGGCTCGACTCTTTTTTCCGACGACGAGTAATGACGAGTAAAAAATTGCGCTACAAGCTTCGAGACTGCTCTTTCTCCTCTCTGTGTCGCATTGTCGACGAGACGGACAAAGCTCTCTCTCTCTCTCTCTGGCTTTCAGAAGTGGCTCTTTGCTTTCTTCGCAGAGAGAATTCTTTTTTTCGCGATTCGAGTGGACCGTCTTTCATCCCCCGGTCTCTGGCTTTTCTGCGAGCTATTATCGTACTCGACTCCGAGCTGCAGCGCACATAGCCCTCTAATCTGCATACAGCGCACGGCAAATATCGCCAATCCGACCCTTGACCTCCCTTTGCTCTTGGACTAAAAATCGAGCCTCTATATCGTAGCTACATTTGTTAATTAAGAAGCGCCTCGAGCGAGCTCGAGCCTCGTGTCCGATGAATGATTGACGAGCGAAGCCGATCCTCTTTGCAAACGAGTTGTTGCGGGAGATAAGAAACTCGGCGGCGAGTTTTTGCGCTTCTGTTGCAGTCCGCGCGCGTTACGAAATATCCCGGTGCATAGCAACTCTTATTCATCGCCTGCGCGTTTATTAATACGCCCGCGCGCGAGTCGCTAATGATAGAGCCCCGGTGTAATTTATAAGATTTCGCTCGCTCGGTATTTACAAACACATTAGACGCGAATAATAACGCGGCGAGCGATCGGCCGACGGAGATCGATCGCCGGATAAGCGGCGTAGAGAGGAAACGAGAGCAGAGCGGCTTCTTGTCAGCGGTGCTAATAACGATCACTCTCACGACTTAGCCCGCGGGAGGGCCTGTTTATGTACCCGCGCTAATGTTGCAGCTCGTGTGCAGCGCCGCGACGATAATGACGATGATTACGATAGCGATGCTAATGACCCTGAGCTTTATCGCTTCATTCTCCCGGCGCTTTGTCTCTCCTACCTCTTCTTCTCGCTCGCGCTCGGGGTTGCTTACGCAAGACCGCAGGAACGTCCCGAAACTCGAGAGTAACGAAAACAAGGCCGAAAAAAAAAAAAAAAAAAAACGTAAAAGACCGCTGTGATGCGATCCGGTGTCGCGGTTTAAGCTCGAGTTTCCCTTGGCGTGAATATATATGGTATAAAATATGAACTAGCTGCTTTTCGTTGATTTGAAAACTCGCTAGTGCGCGTATGGGCCTCTCGCGTTAATGCAGCCTCTGCGGTCGTGCGGTAAAAAATCATTTCGCGGATGTATACACGCAGCGGAGAGATTCGAATCGTCTCTCTCGGCTTGAGGTCTGCGGCTCGCGTAATCACTATCATCGTAAATGTTATTACATTAGCTTCATCGTTGTTATTTGCGCGCGAGTCTGGAAATGAGAAATCGTCGCTGTGTTATAAGCCAAAAATAAGCCTAGACTTTAGCGGCTCGTCACAGGTGAACGTTGAACCGAGGCGTCGTCGTCGTAGTGTGGCATTTAATCGAGGCCGAGAAATTGCCGAGCCGAGACGAGAGAGCGAGCAGCTCATTAGAGCTTTCGCTCGCGAGCGCGCAGTTAATTGTCCTTAGCGGCAGCAGCCTCCGTTAAAGATGATACACCGATTACGGCAATATAAGTCGCTCTCGTTAATTTCGCGCTCGGGCTCGAAAATAGCGTTTCTCTCCTGCTGCAGCTATACTCCGGTGCATCATCCGTGTGTACAGTTGAAAGGTATATAGAGGCGAGCGTGTAGTCCGCAGGGTCATCCTGCGCGACGGCAGCGGCTGACCTCATCGCCGAGGGAGGGACACTCGGCATTAGAGACGAGTATATGTACAGCAGTGGAAAGGGTCAACAACCCGCGCGCGACACGGTTGATTTACCCTTATTTACGACATGGAAAAATTCAAGTAAATTGGCCATAATTCAGAGCACAATGAGACGAGACGCAGAGCGAGAGAGAGTAGGAACGTTATATACAGTATGCTCTTCGGCGTTGCTGATGCGCCGGCTCAATAAACCTTACTTTCTCGGCTCTTTTCGCGCTGTGCGCGTTGACGAGCAAAGTTATTCGGAATTCCCTCGTAGATATATCAATTTGGCCGCAATACTGCAAGGAGAATGAGAAGAGCCGAAGCGGCGTCGGCCTTTTACGACTATTTGTAAGATGCGTAATGCATTTAGAATTTAATGCTGACAAAGCGGTTGAAGCGGACAGGTTGCGCGGCGCACACCTTCTCGGGAGAGAGAAAGAGGATTCGCATCTCGCGCTATAACGTTTTCTCCGGCCGGCTCTCGGCCTCGCACACGCGCGCTCTTCCTTTTTTCGAGAGCGGACGACCGCGCGTGCGTGCGCGCGCGAGCGCGTATTTATTATCACGGCGGCCAGTGTTGCTCCACCTTCCTTCTCTCTCTCTCTCTCTCTCTCTCTCTCTCTCTCCTCTGCCTCTTCTTCTTCTTCTTCTTATCCTTCGTTTTTGCAGCTCGGTCCTCACTCTCGGCGGGGTCGCGCGCAAGATTTATACCGGGACAGCGATAGCATCTCATCGGCTCCCAGTCGGTAATTGAACTTGGACGTTTTCGGCATGCTGAAACTAGAAGGTGGCCCGGATCCGCCTGCAGTGTGCACGCGACAGCCAATCATAAACGTAAAAATACAGCGGGACGATCTCTCGCGCTATCTAAATGCATCGCTATTAGTCACACCGGGGCTCGTCGTCCTTGCTCGTATATGTACCTGCGCGGCTTTTCCTTCGAGCTTTTGCGCGACGAGAAATTCCGACCTTTGGGGCTCGAAAATTCGATACGAGCGCTTGTTTGTATAAAAGCCGGCTGAGAATTCTTCGAGATTGACACGAATTGTGCGAACGCGATTCGAGCGCTGCGTACACGTAGAGGAATGCGCAAGGACACGCAGTCTCGGCCATAGAAATGCGTAGGTAGCAGGCGCGTATACAGAAGACAAGAGATGGAACGTACCGTTACAAGCCGCGCTTGTTACATGAACCGAGTAATGCACGGCTGCAGCAGCAGCTCTTTCACCCGCTCGCTGAATGTCCTTCTGTCTTTATAATGAAGTTGGCTGCTGCATCGCGAGGAAAGTACAAGGCTGAGTACTTTTTCCCATTGAACGCTCGAGAGAACCGCCGCCGCTGCCGCTGCTGCCCATAATACGTCCCGAGAGCCTTTATTGCACTGTAAACGTTCAAGGAAGCGACGTTTCTTTGGCGCGCGAGCGATGTTCCTTTATTTTTTACGGGCCGGGCTTTCAAGCAAACATCCGCAAACGTCTCGATTAAAAGAAAGGTGGGAGGCAACGGACTGCTCCGCAATTTGCTTTTCCCTTTTATCTTCCGTTGTGTATATTCACTGAAACAAAAACGCAGCTCGTTATATGCGTTATAGAGTCGCTCGAAATAGTCCCGCGACAATGCGAGCAAAAGTCACGACGAGGCTCACCTGTTTCTCGGGCATAAATAAACATCGAGAGAGCGAGAGAGAGAGAGAGAGAGAGAGAGAGAGGGCATCAGTTAACCGATCCGATCTCTCGACTGCACAGAGGCCCGTTTAATTTATGTATACGGGCGCTTTAAAGTTTCATCAAGCGGGCGGCCGTCTTCATCAATCATTAAACATGCCATTCGTCGCGCTCGTCGTGAATTTATTTACGACAAATGGAGAGAAATAAAAGAGACACACGCGGCGGCGGAGCGACGGACACAATGTGAGAGCCTTGCGAACGGTGACAAAAAGAGAGATGAACAGAGAGAGAGAGAGAGAGAGAGAGAGAGAGAAGAGACGCGAAAAGCGCATGAATTATTCGTGTAGCGGATCGTCGGCCCGCGAGCGCGCGCCAACTCTGTATATATACAATGCTATATATATACACGACTTCTTTCCCACGCGTTACTGTCGTATAGTGCTCGTGCGACGATTATTATTCCGCGTATACGCGCGATACCGTTCTCGAGAAAATTATTACAATGTTTTTGCGCAATTTGCGTAATCCATGAGCGATCGATTACGGCTAATCTCGTCGGGGAATGATTAGAGCAAGTAGCAGCAGCGGCAGGTGATCCGCAGGAAAACATGAATTTCACCGCTGCTGCTCCGTCGATGAATTTCCATATAATTTGAATGGAGATACGCGGAGAGAGAGAGAGAGCTTTAGCCAGCCGACTAATAGAGCCGAAGGCTGAATAGCATCGGATGCGCGGCGGTCGCCCGATTACTTTGGAATTGCCCGCTAACGTTTAATATCGGTCCCGGAAAAGCACCGCCCGCGGCACGAAAATTGACATTTTGCCGCGTATCGTTTTCGTTATATTGAGCTACGTACGATAACTCGATAGTTTGCCGTGTAAAATTCGGCGGATCGGAGCCATACAGAGTGATCGTTTCGAGTCGTTCTCCATCTCTCGTATCACTCGCGGCGGCAAAAGAAGGAGCTTTCGAAGATGAATACGAGGAAGAAGAGGAGAAGGAGGAGCAGAAGGAAGAAGAAGTTGCTCGAGCCAGCGCTCGGAAGGGAAGTAGAATAAGAAGATTAAGGGAAAGAATAAACGATGAGAGAGCCGACTCGCCGGAGCCCCGCAGGTTCAACGACACGCCTTATGCGAGCGCCTCTCCCGTCCTCGTAGTAAACAACCTGGCGTAGACTCGTGCTATGCCTACACACACACACACACACACACACACACACACATACACACGCGAGAGAGAGAGAGAGAGAGCTGCTGACGGAGGGCATGAGTTATGCGCGCTTAAAAATAATAATAAATACTCACCTACTCCCGCACGTGCGCTAATTTCAATATGTAGCTGCGTAACGTGCTGCAGCGAGCGGTTTTACTTGATTAATCTGCAGCCCAAGAGATATACGAGATCATGCGCGCGCAAACATTCAATTAAGTAATACCGCTGCCGCAGCGACTCGCTTTTCTGCCTCTGAATAATTAACGCTCGTTTTATAAACCGCGACTATAGTTTTGACCCGCGCGTTCTCCAACCGACTTTTCGGCTCTTAGTCCGCACGCTATTTTTCCCTCATCCCCGGCTGCATAAAATTACACGCGGGCGAAAAGCCGTTGAGTGCGAGCGTTTGATTGATTTAATGCCGTATCAAAACGCTCGTTCACTCTAAGAACAATAAATACGCGGAAGAGATGAAGAAAAAAAAAAAAGGTCGAAGCGCAGAAAAAAAACAGGGTCCGCATGCATATGAGATAAAAACTGCACCCTCGCTCGGTTTTTTAGCCGTCTTTCCGGCGACGGCTGTAACAAAAGTTCCCGAAAGGGGTTGCAGTAGTAGGGGCTGTTGGAAGAAGAAAAAAAAAAGCTGCCGCGGAAAAAGTCGAGTGAAAAAAAGCAGCAGCACGTGCTGCTGCGCCGAGACAGACGCTGATGCACTCGAAAAAAAAAAAAAAACAGTGCCGTGTGTATACCTCCGCGCGCTCGCGCATGTACTTAGAAACTGACGCGTCGCTTTATAATCGCTCGGGGGAGAGAGAGACAGACAGAACTGTGTATAACTCTCGCGCACGTGTGGGGCCATCTCTCATTCGAAAAAAATACCTTTCGCAGGGGAGATGGTCGACGACAAAAAAAAAAAAAAAAAAAAAAAAACGTTTGTTTATCCGTACTCCTCTTTCTCCCTCTGTTCTAAACAAGCGACGCCTTGAATTTTTTCCCCGACATCTGTCCCGCGCTACGCGTACTTGCTCGGCAAACAATGGCGAGCTTTTGTCTATATGCTTAGGCTAGCGCGCGGGGAAAGTCTCGATCTATTTTCGTGCCGAGGCCGTTGTTTTCTCGAATTAAACTCTCCTCTCGCGCGATTCGGCCAATTTCGGAAGGCACACATGCGCAGCGCACGATGGGCTAATAGCCCGGGAAGAGGACACCGTTTTCCAACGCGCGAGCAAATAGCCTTTTTCCGACTGTTCGCGCCAAGAATCGTCGTGCTCGCGTTCGATGACGAATAAAGTGAAACAGCCCGATAAATTTCGAGATAGCATCGATATCCCTCGCAGATAATCTACCTCGCGCACCTGAACGCCGATGAAAAAAAAAAAAAAAAGGTAACGGACACGCGAGAGAGATAAGCCTCTCTCGGGATCTCAATAGTTCAAGTTACGTCCGGTCACACACGCGTATACCCTCGCCTCGCGATAATCATCTCTCGCGGCTTATCGAAAGTTCTCCTCCTCTCAGGCCGTCTCGATCGGAGCCGGCTGTCGCGTATACCTGTCGTCTCGCGCGACACTTTCCGCGCGCGTCGAAATTATCGCTCGGTAATTGCGCCGCAGTAGTACACGCGCGCGCTACCGCAGGTGAAAGAAAGAGAGAGAGACGAAGTGTCTTCGGGAGCCAAAGCAATTTGGCCAAGCATCTGCAGCGAGCCATAACCGGCGACAGCCGGCTCATACGTAGATACGGGATCTCATCTCTCCCGATCGTTTTATCGCGGCCCGTCGAATTCGCAAGACTGCGTATTTGCATACACGGCCGCGCTCGCCTTAATTCGCACCTTGTCGCTCGCCGCACGCGCGCTGCGAGATGTTTTACAAGAATCGTACAAGCGCGCGGATTAGCACGTCTACATAGGGATTCCGCAAATCGTATATATTGTACGCGCGTATCCGCAGGCGGAGCGCGTAGAGAGTAAAAATGGCCACAAACGAAAATTGCAGCTTGAGGTAAACGACGCCGCGCGCGGAGAGCGCTAATTTACGTGAAAGCTTAAGACCGCGCAAAAAAATGCTTCCCCGCCGCAAAGTACTTAGTTGAGTTATCGCGAGGAAGGCCGTATTCTCTCCTTCTCTCTATTCGGGAAGCTACACGCGCGCTCCCAGAGACGGCGTAAAAAACCACTCGAGCGCCATTCGTATGCCCTCGCCTATTACGGATCCCGCAGACGTATCGTCCGCGTAATTGCAGTGTAAAAATTTACGTCTCGGCGACGCAAAACCTATGCTGCAGCGCGAGTTACGAGTGTGAGAGAGAGAGAGAGAGGCGGGGAAAAAGGCCTCAACTGTTCTGTCTTAGCCTCGCACGCTTTTTCGATTCAAGAGCGAGCGTGGGTATAGCTTCAGCCGTGAAATTTTGCAGTCGCGGCTTGATTTACATCGAGCCACGCCGCGGCTAATTGAAACGTAAAAGTAAAGTACGCGGGTCAATAGGTTTCAGCCGACGCGCGCCTCCGAAGACAGATGCACCTCGGGCTATGGTTAAAAGTGACGGAGTGCGCTCGTAAAACCAGAGCCGAACGGACGGACAGTAGAGAGAGAGAGAGAGAGAGAGAGAGAGAGAGAGAGAGAGAGAGACTCGCGTATACAGTCGACGTTGTCTTACGCAATTCCGGGGATAAAACCCGCGCGCAATCACACTGCGCCGATCGAGCCACGCACGAGACAAAAGGAAGCTGTGGAACAGAAGGAGAGACGGATCCGTCGATAATTATAGGCCCCGGCAGCTCGGTCCTCGTAATTCACATAAGCGCTATTCTATTAGCGTTAACCGGTCATTACAGCCGCGGGCCCTCATCCAGCTTCTAAAAATATTTCATAATTCCCGCGTATTTGTATCGCGCTCTTTAAGCCGCGGTTATCACTCTCGGCCACCGCCACGGTAAATTGTTAATTAACCCCCGTGTGTGCGCGTCGCTGGACTTCTGGCCGAGTCGCGCGAAGCGATAAACAAAACCGGCGAGAGCGGCAATTTCTTCGCGCTCGGCCCGTAAAAAAAGAAGAGAAGAGAGCAGGGCTGCGAGTAATTGAGAGATCGATAGATAGGCGCGGGTTGGCCCGAGAGAGAGAGAGAGAGACTCGAGGAGGATATCTTTCGCGTGCATCGCGGAGAGAGCAGAGAGCCTCCTCGAAATTTTCGGAAAGCTTATAGACCACTCTGTATAACGTCCGTGTATAGGTGTACACATAAATTACCCGAGCGAGCGAGCGGGATTGATATACTCGCGGAGTATCTCGAAAAATAGCAATCACACTCGAGCGATCGACGCGCGCAGCGCATAAATTCCCGTCGAAATTTCTAGGTTAATCCCTCTCTTCGGCGCGGCTGGAATTCCTGTCCGTCGATCACACACACACACGCACACATAACTCGGCTCTTATCGGTGCTGCAGCGCTCGATCTTTGTTGCGCGGGCTAGATTCGATCGCGCGTGTGGAAAGTACATCTAGAAAGGGAAAGTACAAGCGCGTCATCTGGATATACGTAATTAGCGCGAAATGATGGAGTTATACGATTGCCGAGGATCGTCGCCGAGAAGATATGCGAAGGTAGAAGAGACAATGGATATGTCTCTTTCTCGGCTCGTCGCAATTACCGAGAGGCGGGTGACGACACGCGCTCGTATATCGATCAGGCTCGCGCGCTCAGCGGCCTATTGTTTCGTGCCGGATTCTTATTATGCCGCCGCGCTCTGACGTCAGCGCGCGCGCATTGATTACGATCCTTTTCTATACGCCTGCGATGCATTATCATGCCGTGGTAATGATATAGGATCCGTCTGAAAAGCCTCGAGTCGCGGTATAGATGCGTATACACGCGGAGTTTACGAGAGGACACGAAGAGGAGGATTGCTGTCTAGCATCTGCAGCTGCGGCCGACAACGAGGCGAGCTGCTCGGCTGTCGAATTTGCATATTATAACGATATGGAGATAGCCGATGTCACACGCGCGCTCGGCCATATATAGGCCTCTCCGTAGCTATACACGCGCACCTGTACACGGCGTTATCGCCGAGTAGGCGCCCTCTATCCTATACGTATGCTGGACATGTTTCCTGGATGATCGGGCGTTATTGCTCGCGAGGCCTGGATATAATATATCACTCGACGCATCGCTCCAAGAGAGAGAAAGGGGAGAAGCCGTGGGACGAGCTGCGGAAAAGAAAAATTACGATCAACTTGAAGCATCGGAGCGACGAGCCGGCTCCGTCGGGTTATGTGTATATTTTACTTTTATTGCAGCCGCCGCGCGCTGCAGCAGCGATGCAAATGAGGAAGAGAGAAGAAGAACCGGTGCGGGATGGAACAAGTGCCGCCATATTTTTTCGAGGTGATCAATCATTTGCGAGAGCTCGGTACCGAGAATGAGCCGCGGCTTAAAACTCGCGTGTGTAAACATCGGGAGTAATGTTTGAGCTGACGAGCGTTTATTCGAAAACCAGAGGATTCGCCAATGAAATCTCTCAACTATACGCATACGCGAATTAGAGCCGATTCAGGAGGCTATAAGATCGCGAAAAGAATAAAGGATCGGAGCCGAGGGTGAGCGAGAGCATATTCTGCGCGCATAGCGAGTGCGGTTCTTTTTTTTCAACAGGCTAGGCACGTAGTCGCAAAGGCGTTTACTTAATATGGCTCTGGCTCCGCGCTTGCGCGCTCCGGCGACGTTATATTCGGATCGCTGAGCTCTCTCTCTCTCTCTCTCTCTCTCTCACGAGTTTTCCGTACATGGCTACTTCCGGCCTGCTACTTTATCCGCAGGAATCGAGTCCCCGCTGCAAATTTCATTCGCGCTCGCGGCGACGTGATCCGCGAGCGAAAGCTGCTTTAAAACGCAGCTCCCTCCGACTTCCCTTCTTTTTTTCTCAGCTCCGTAGGCTCCCTAATGGCGAGCTGCATTCCGCAGGCGTGTACGCGCTTCATACGTTAAATATGAATTGACTTACATCGCGTACGCGAACGGTTATACATTGTTTACGCGTCTCGGTCGTGCGTGAAAAGTCATAAGCCGCCGAGTTGTTTTAACCTAATGAGAGAGAGAGAGAGAGAGAGAGAACGGTCAGTCGCGCGGCGGTGTATAGTCTACGGCACCCCTGGGAATTATTCGTCGCTACGACGAGGTCATTACTCCCCCTCTGGCCTACGGGCTAATTCAATTAGTCGCGAGGAATCTTCCGAACTTTTCGTGTCCACTGCTGCAGGGCTCTTATTCAAATTGCTTATTGAATCGCCGCAGCGCGGAAAGTAGGACGATGTAGATTACGCGATTGCGCGTAGGTACACAGCGTGTAAACGTATAAATCGATCGGGCGCGACATTTTTCCAGCAGCACCTGCGAGTGTGTACGCCGGCTGTCCCTATCTCTTAAAAATTAGCGAGCGCGTCTGGTCGGACACCGCCGATACTACTGATGAAGGGGACGACGCAGCTATACGAGAGACCGGAAGGGAGCGAGTGCGTTCCGCTGTCGGAAGTACAGTCGCGCGAGTGGGAATATCGTTACGCGTACCGCTATACAGCGGTTGAAAGCTTCGCCATTCGAATTAGCGAGTCCGAAATTGATGGAGCGCTGAAAAAATTTGGCGTCGACTTTTTTTACCGCTTAGAAGGACGAGTTATATCGATATCGTAAACTTTCGCCTCGGAATTCCAGCTTGAGATCTAATTTACTGACTCGAGAGAGAGAGAGAGAGTGCAGATATACGGTATAAAAAGTCGAGCGAGCGAGAGCTGCAATAATAACGCGGCGAAAAAAGAGGGTGTAGTTGACAAAAAAGCACGCAACGTCGTTGCGCATATTGATCGAAAATTATAAGACTTCCGGCTATAGCTCGGGAGACTGAGAGAGGCTGGAATGTTCCCGCTCCCGGTGTTCGCTCACTGCGTTTAAGGAGAGGCATTATTTCAGATAAAATTGGCCGGCAGCGCTTGTCGCCTTGAATTCCTATCGTTCTCCTCCTCCCCCCGCCCCTGTCTCTCTCTCTCTCGGCGCTCCTGACCGAATACTTTATATATAGGCATATAGAACTGGATTCCGAGAGTTCTCAAACTCTCGTCCTTTTCTCCTCCTTTGATTCTCCTCGGCTCGGTAGTTCGCGAGACTGCAGCGGATACGTTTCTATCGCTTCTGAGGCGAAATCACGCAGTAGCTTATTATTATTGTCATTACTGCACCGATGTCAGACTGCGCGAATTGGCCGTTTACGGAGGAGCGAAAAGATTAAAGAGTCGTCGCTGCATAATGGCAAACTGTTTCATTAAGGCACGAATAACAGCCGGTCATTATACGCGATCTCGAGTCGCAACAATGCGATCGAGACGGAGGTCGTGCTTTCTGAAAAGGAGCACGAATCGGCATGAAAGAGAGACAACGACTCGTTTCCCATGCCGCGCGCGCGCGCGCGCGCGCTCGAGAGCTCGGCCAAACATTTGGCCCAATAATAACGCTGCGAGCAGAGGAAACCTATTGTACACCTATACGCGCTGGCGGATGCGGCTCTCTTGATCTATATACATACACGCGCGCGCGTCCGCGTACGTTTATCTTTTTTCTCCTTTTTGCACGATATCGGCTCTTTATTGCTGCGCGGACTTCCTTCGTATTATACATTGTCGTGGCTCGACTATTGTCGCGCCTGCGAATAACGTGAGAACTAGCGTCTTGTGTATATGTTTGTGTTATTATTACAAGGTTATGCGTGCGAATTAGCGTTGAATTTTCGAGTCGGCTCGGTATACCTAGTTGAAAATGGGCATGGCAGGAAGTAGGCGTTTGGCGGAATTCGGCCAAGGTGGAAAAGCCATAGGCATAGGTGGAAGTACTCGGTTAACCGTTGCCGGCTTTCGTAATGGGCGTTGGCGCGCGTTCGCGCCTGTATTGCCACACGCTGAGCGTCGTGAATAAATTTTCTGAAAAAGCATTAATAACTCAATCCGCGAGAAATCGGTTCTTTCGCACTCGACTGCGTACTGCAATGCCGAGCGCGCGAAACCGCATACGTGTGTTTGTGTGTTTGTGTGTGTGTGTGTGTGTGTGAGGGACTCCTGTCAATCGGTTTATTCGTCGCGGCTTTCGATTGCGATGTATAAATATGAGCTAGGCCTGATTTTCTCTCACTGTGTCGATGCAGATAATATCGATACTGCAGCATAGCAGCGAGGCCGTCCGTATTATATGGCGTGTACGCGTGCTGCAGCGGATTATTGCAGCGCACGGCTGCGGTCGACGCTCGCGAAAGGAGAAAAACAGCAGCGAGTCGAGGGTCACGAGGCGGCGAGCCACGACTAGAAACGACATTCTCTCCGTCTTTCGCTGCCGCTGTTGCTGCTGTGGCGAGCTATTCTCACACACACACACACACACACACACGTGCACATGAGGCCGCGCAGCTGCTGCAGTCCGCGGCGGACCTACGCGGTATTCGATATGGATTTTTCCAACGCATGTGCGCGGGACAGGATTTCCGCGGAGGTATATCATCAGCGATTAAGTGATTCTCCGATGATAATTGCCGACTATCCGAGAGAGAGAGAGAGAGAGAGAGAGAGAGTATCCGTATCTCACGTATATCGAGAGACGATCGAGCTGCGAACAAACGATCGGCCGTATTACCGTCAGCTCTGCTCTCTATCTCGATCAATCGGTTTCCTTATGTGCAGCAGCGCCGCTCGCTCGAGAGGAAATGAACCTGTGTGTGCGAGCGCAGTTATCCCGCTGCTGCTGCTGCTGCTGCTGCTGGCGCAATAAAATAAACGTCCGAGGAGATATAGCTTACACACAGAGAGCCTGCTATTGGAGTATATATCGCGTATATTATACACGAAGCGATAAGTTACGTCCGCTCTTTCTCGAGAAAGAGAAAAACCAATCGTTTCAAGCAGTTTCCAACCAACGGCGCATCGATGGCTTATAAGCGAAGGCTGATTTGTAGCCCGACGTTTCAAATTTTAATCCTTCTGCGCGTATGATCGAGCGAGGGAGGCAACGATCGCGTGTGTACGTATGCGGATTATGCAAAACGCGATTGTTTATTACAGCGCGCTTACATGCGCGAGCTTTCCCTCGAGCGCGTGTGGTCTAACCCGAGAGTGGCTTTCATTCATATTAGACGGAAAATTTACGCAAAGCGTATACGCTCTCGCAGTAGAGAGAAAGAGAGACCGTTTCGCATTTTGTCTCTCGAACTTGCAGATAGAGAGAGAGAGCTAAAGCCTAGCGCTCCTTTGGCGGCGACTATAAATACGCCGCGGAGAGACAGAGAATTCAAGCTTCGCGGTATATACGTATAACGGCGAGGCTTTAACGGCTGCCGCATATGCGGGATCTCTTCGTGATCGAGTGATTCGCATATGTATGCGCGCTTGGCGCAAGGCGTGCCGCGCGAGGCTCTCACAATAGCGCCGATTTCTTCTCACACGGTATATATAACCTATACGTCTATCTTTCGAGTGTATAGAGATGCGAGCGAGGAAAACACGCTCCATAAGCGCGCAAGCGCAAGCGGGCTAATTAGAGGCGGCGAAATCGCGCCGAGAGAGAAGCTGTGTGTGTGTGTGTGTGTGTGTGTACTAAACGCTGATTTAGATACCGCTCGCGGGATATTTATCGTCGGAGCTCTCTGCACGCGACACGGACACACGCTACCGAGAGGGCTGCTGTAGCCGAGAGTATATAAGCAGGTAGCTTTATCGCGATCTGGTTCAGGTCGTTTCTCACCGATTGTTTCTATCTCTTCGGCCTCTTCTCTCTCTCTCTCTCTCCTCCTTCGCTGCTGCTGTGCTGCGGCTGCGTAGGCGAGCCTGAAACCGAGAGCGAGAGAGATACCGGTGACAAAATCCCCGAGAGCGAGATAATTTCTTCTTTGCATACCGTGTTACGTTCTTTATGGCCGACACTCGAAACTGGACTCGTCGCGATGCGCGTACATTATACGCGTATGTATAAATAGACTCTCTCTCTCTCTCTCTCTCTCTCTCTCTCTCTATTATGCATTTACCGCCTAGAACGTTGTCGCTCGCGAAGATGGAAAAACGGATTCCCCCCCGCTGTGCCGGCGCACGGACCGTCAATAAGCGTCAATCCTCTCGTAGAGAACGATGCTGCGCAAGCACGTAATGGCTTCGAAACGAAAAGGTACTTAGGCGCGCTGCAAGTCGAGTCGTTTTACTTTCGCGTATGCGCAGCGTGTACACCCGTTGCACGAACCGTTATATACTAGAGACTGGGCTGGAGGCGAGGCCGAGGGCCAATTTTCTCTCTCTCTCTCTCTCTCTCTCTCTCTCCAGCGTCGTCCGTTACATCGGCTCGCCTTGCCATTTTCCCGCGCGTCGTACGTCTTCATACGCTCCTCTCCTAATGCCGTCGCGCATTACGAGTAGGCTCGACAATGCGCCGGCCTTCTTTTCTCACCTAAGGATTTTCCAATCTCGCGCGTGTACGTATACGTTTTCATCGGAAATCGCGACGGAGAGATCGAAGAGCGCTCGCGTGTCGTACATTTGTAGGCTTCTCCTAATAAGGGCAGCAGCAGCAGCGGTGGCTTATCGCTTCTGCCAATCGCGTAAGCCGAAGGAGAAGGAATAGTACAGGCTCTCTTCGGTAGCCGTACGCTCGAAAGAGATACACACGGCTCGTCGTCGCTGTACGTAGAGATAAGCCTTTTTCCCTCCTCGCGCGCGCAGCCCTTTCAATTACTTCGTTGCTCGCGAATAAAGACGGACAGCCCGGCGGCGGCGGCGGCGGCGGAATGCATATGGCAGCTGGGGAATATAAAGGGACGGAGGGGAGGAGGAGGAGGACGTTTTTGCGCCTGGCCTCTCGAGCGAGATACACATTTATAAAGGCGTCTAATGCGATGATGAGGTCCTGCTCCGAGAGCTGCGAGCGGCCGAGTTTTATGGGAGCTCGTATTTATCATCGGCGCAGTGCGTCACGGCGCATCAACGGGATCTTTATTAGCCTCGGTGTATAATGGCGCCTTGAAATTCCATGAAATTCGATTTCTTCGCCATTAAGGGGAATGACGTGATCCCCGGCGTTTTGCCATTGCACACAGAGAGAGAGACAGACAGAGAACGATCCGCGCCGGCGGCCTAATGACGCTTCTCGGAAAAATATCAGATTGGCTCTCGACTCTACTCTCGTAACGTTTTCTTCGATCTTTTTTTTTTTTTTTCTATTTTTCCCGAATCGGGATAGAACAATTGCTCGCTGCAATCATCTCCTTTTATAACCGCGCGCGTACGCATCGTTAGAATATCGCGCAGACAGAGAGAAATGCCGTGTGGGAAGGCTGTGCGCGCAGGCATATTACGTCGTGTAGTGCAGCGCGTTGCAACACACTCGCTGCACAGACAAGAGAGATCTGTGTTGCGATCGGTGTCGAAAAGCCCGCGCAAAAAGCGTACGCGCATAGACGACGTGTGGGCAGAGAGAACGAATGGTCGACCATCAGCCCGATGTTGTATTCCTCCGAAGAATTTTACACCGTATGCGGGCGCTTATAGGAGGTTGGACGCGAAAAAGTTTCGCAGCTTTGTTCTAGTGCGGCAGCTGCGAATCCAATTAAATTCGTCAAGTCAATATAAGTAGATTTGAGCGTAAGAGTGTACGCGGGGACGCGAGGAAGGAGCAGGGAATTTTTGTCGACGGCATATAGGTATTTCGTGCCGCTCTGCTGCAGAGGGTCGACGCTGCGGCAAAGCCAGCTTCCCACGGCTGTTGACATGTTTTGTGTTCATTAGCCGGCCCGTCTCTCTCGAGAGAGTGAGAGAGAGAGAGAGAGAGAGCAGAGGGGGAGGCTGAGGGAGAGAAAGGAGTAGTATAGCGCAGAGAGACTCGCCGCCAGCTACCTATACACACACGCGCGCGCGCGCGCATACTTGGCTGCTTGTCCCGCAACAACCTTTTGCCTCTACGTGTACGCGTGTTTACTATATACTCTGCGGCGTGAGAATAGTTATGCTCGTACCGCTCGCCTATATTCGCAGTGCAGCTTCTCTCTCTTAATATTCATGCGAAACGGCCAATTTAGCCGACATGCGTAGAGCTTCCGACTGTCGAGCTCGTGGATCCTCCTCTTCTTTTGTATTACGCGCGTAACGAGTCGGGCCGAGAAAGAAAAAGAGGATTAATCGGCCAAATGGCACGGGCTCGATCCTGCGCTTTCATCCGCGAAATCCATTGAGCGCAGAGAGAAAGCATTTTCCGCGCTATTTTCGCGCGGAAAGCCAGTGAATAGGAGAAACTCGCTTGTACACAGGCTTTGCTGTACACGAAGAAAGAAAAGAGCTCTGCATAACGCTATACGCACGGAGAAAGAGACGGGCGTGTATAATGCGCCGTGTGTGTGTACAGTTGGTAACGGGCGCGCGAGTAGTGTCAATGCCCGCGGCAAAACATCGGGCGGCGCGTCTGCGGGATGCGCTCGATGATCCCCTCTTTCTATATGCTGAATTTCAAACAGAGACGAGTCCCGTAATTACAGGTGTATACGGCGAAACTCTTTTGTTATTTCCTCGATCATTCTTTCGAGTCTCCGAAAACGGGTCGGTTTCTGAATTATTAATAAAAATCAGTAGAGGATGGAAGCAAACGGTTACTACTGCTGGGTGCTACTTTACTACCACACGGGCTCTTTTAGCCCATTGACTACACTTTACGATTTACTACTCTTCTCGCGAGCGTACGCTGCAGCGGCGTCGAAGAAGAGCATACGCGCAGGTTACAGCATTGTGTCCCGCGTATATAGACGTCTCGCGGGCGCGGACGTGGGAAATTGCAGCGCGAGGATGAATTTAATTGCAGCGCGGCTCGCGCGTCCCTTTGAATTCAACGGCCGCGGCCGGGGGAATCTGATAAGGTGCAGCGCAGAAGAGAAGCAGTAGCTATCTCACTCGCTCTCTGGCGTTCGCGCGTATAATAAGCGTATACAGGCGAGCGTACGCTATCCGAATGCGGAGGCGGCGGCGAATGAGAAAAGAGAGAAAGGCGTGTGTATATATATATATATATGCTAGCGAGTCGAGTCGAGTCGGGGGAGGCAAAACGTGAAAAATGAATTTCTTCGGCGCAATATTCGCGGCAGCTGCAAACTTGGATACGAAACACGTCAGCCGGCAACTTCGTCGACTTTAATATCTCAAGTTTTCTCATACACGCGCGCGCGCGCGTCTTCCTCTCCCCCTTTTTCTCTCTCTCTCTCTCTCTCTCTCTCGCTCTCAATACCCGCCTTCTATGTATACCTGTACATTAGACACACTGCGCACAACGGAGATATTGCTCGCTCGGCTGTCCGCTCGCGCAAGGATGCGTGCAAACTCGCGTATATTTCGCCGGCGCGACCGTTTCTCTAATGAAAAATGACTCCTCCTTGCAAGGGGCAAAAAAACGATCAAAGAGTATACGCGTGTAGAAAAGTGCTGACTCTAATAATAGCTTTTTTGAATTGCAAATCCCGCAGAGGCGCATAAAGGGAGCTTTGATTGCACTTCCGAATGCGCCGCAGAGATGATCAGCTAGCGAGAGGCAGTTCGATCGCGTGCTAATTCGTCCTCTCTTTCTCTCGTGAGTCGCTGCTGGAAAGGACCGGAGCGGCCGATCCCGGCGCGATATCGTCGAGGTAAACTGAACGACGACTGCAGATCCGCAACGACATCGTAACTCTCGGCGCAGCTTCTCGTTAGTCGCGATGGCGTGTGTCCTCTCCGCGAGCCTTTTTCGCGCTGTTAATGACCCCGTGAGCTGCCTCTTCCACATACAGAGAAATAGTCTCTCTCAGCTTTGTGTGTACTTTTTTTTCGCCGTATGTCGGGCTCGAAAAAGCCGTCGTTTTTCCGCGTAATGCACCGTGAAACGGACTGCAATCATGTTGCATTACCGTTTCCCATTACGCACGTATATATAGCGTGCTCGCGTGGAATATCGCGTGCGACGGGCTCACGCAGCGAAATACTTTTCACTCTCGTTATAATACTCGACGTCGCGCGCGGCGCGATGGACCGTTTTACAGCCGTCTGCGATGTATACGCAAGCATCGCTCTCCCGACTACTTTTATCCAAACAAATAAGGATCCTTTTAAGGATCCTTGTACTCTCTCTCTCTCTCTCTCTCTCTCTCTCTCTCTCTCTCTCTCTTGCGCTCGTGTTCTTGGGCGCTTTCTTCGAAAAATGACGATGCGTTTTTCATTCCCCCCTCGACGATCTCTCTTATCCTCTCTCTCTCTCTCTCACTCTCTGTGCAACCCCCGAGACAAAAGTACAATTTAGACGCCGCGGGCGTTCCCCGAGCTCCGAGAGACGAGCCTGTGCTTCGCGTGACGTTTAAAAAATGTAAGACACACCGCCGCTTTTTTCCTCCTCTTGTTTATTCCTCCTTTTAATCCAGCGGCTCTTTCTCTCCGCGGCATTATGCGAGCGCGCGACATTGTGAAAACACAGAGAGAGAGAGAGAGCCGAATTAATGAGTAGAAAACGAGCGGGAATCAGCGAGCGATCTCCTTGGGTTTGAACTTGCCTGTACTGTTGCGTAATCCCGCCCGCGCCATAGGCTTTTACGTAAATAAGCGAGATACGAGTTTCGACCTCGCCCATTTCTCTCGCGCTCGTTTGTAGCCGCACGTGTTCTACAAGCGATTCTTTTCCACTACAAGCTAATCCTCCGCATTGAAAATGAGCAATTACGATCAATTAAAAGATAAACGCTCCGCGCGAGGAGGAATAGGTGCCTAGACGCACGCGAGAGTGGGCTTCGATCGAACGGTATATAACACCACTGACTGACTGACTGACTGACTGGCTGTGGCTGCATAATAGCGCTCGGAATATTCGTGCATTATATTACCCACGCAACTCTTTCCTCGCTCTAGGCTTTTTTATTTCGGACGAGTCATCGCGCTAGGGTGCGGCCTTTCGACGGCGGCGTCCATTTGGCAAATTGATTTCATTACGCGCAGGTGCTACTCTCTCGCGTGTGCACCGCAGAGAGAGAGAGAGAGAGCTTTGACAATTAACAATACCGCCGTACGTTACACACAGAAGCTATATGGGTGCGTAGAATCGATTCCGCGGAATTTCTTTATATACCTTATACGCGGACGATACACACGCGTACGCAGCTATAGTTTCGAAGAAGCGGCGGCTTTTCTCTCAGTCGAAGAAGCGAATAGAATACTTATTCGCCACGCTCAGTTAGCGGCGTCCAAGTACGGGACGCAAGAACAGAGAGAACCAGTCGCTGCACGCGGCGCAAGAAGCTGCTGTACCGCCGCATGCGTCTCTCTCTCTCTCAAGCTTGTAAAAAGTAGTCGGCCGCAGAAGAAGAAGAAGAAGCCGCTCGCAATTGAATCGCGGACACGCGCGAATAGCCGCACCCGAGAGGAGGGGGTTTCTCCGATTTCGATTTCTTCGCGATGAACTTTGGATTTTTGCGAGCGAGCTGCGCCGCGTTTACGGGCATCTTTCGGAGCGGTATAAATTTGTACGCGCGAGCATAAACCAGTTCGCGGCGCAGCAGCGACGACCCGAGAGCCCGGCCGCGACACGAGCCGGTCAGGCTAATTAGCATCGGTGATTTACGTATTTATTCTCGATTTTACGAGGGCCATTAGACGGACTCGCGTTTTACGAGCCCTTGGATGCACTGCGGTTCGATATCGCGCGCGCTCGCGCGCACACACTGGCGGACGTGTATGTATGATTGGCATTTTTCCAGGCTAACCTGTCCGGAGCCGTACTTCGTCAGCGAGGCGCTCTACTGCCTACCGGAGGAGCTGGAGAACACGCGCGAGGTGACGCTGCGCGTGATCACCGTCGGGAAATTCGTGACGGATCCGACCGAGGTAAGCCAGACGCTAATTCACTTATATATACACCGTTCTCGCTGATGCTCATAAATATCAGCAGTTCCGGCGCGAGGAATCGAAGGGCATGAAATTTTGACGGGCCGACGTGAATAATCCAGGCCGCTAAATAAACGCGCTCGCGAGAGCGATCGATCCATATTGCCCCCGCGTCCGATTGAATATTTCAAGAGTTTCCTTTCCTTGAACTCGCTTGGCTCCCGATGTATAATATATAACGGCGGCGTCGTGTGCGGTATATATGCACGATAACGCTACGCACAAAAGGCCGCTGCTGTTATCCCGTTGGGGCTCCGCTGCAATTATAAGCGGATTGAACCGTCGAATTTTTCCGATTCAATTATCGGCCCGCTAATTAGACGGGAAGCAGCGGCGGCTTTCTTTTTTTTTTCTCTCCTTCGACCGCGCGCGCGATTAATAACGAGCCCACACTCGCGCGCGAGGCTGATTCATGCACTCGCTATACGGCGGGGGGAACGAGCCATGCTTATACGTATATATTTTCGATTGGAATCGTAAGTGCCCGGCGATTTATGATTTTCATAAAGCATCTCTCGCCCCGTAGAGGCGAAACGCTATTTGACTCCAGTCCGCCGCGAGATTAAATTCTCTCCGCCGAGCGGCCTACGCAGAGAGGGAGAGAGAGAGAGAAAATCCCCTTATTTCACCTGCGCCGCTCGCGTACACGTAAATATAGAAAGGCGAAATATCGGCTTTTCTAATTTCGCAAAGCGCGTGGGCTACGCTGATGGAAAACATCGACTATTGGCCAATACGTGATAACCAGTTTCGCCTGTGCTGCACGAGGGAGAGAATTTCGGAGCAGGTGAGAGCGAGATCGAGTGTGTCTGTGAGATCTAGTTCTCGCACGGCTCATTACCTATCTGGGATCCGCGGAATGACGTTTATACGCCGCGAGATAGTTATTATAATTGCTCGCGCGCGCGCGCGATTTACGAGGCCGCTAATCTCGCTGTTTATATTATACGCGCATATAGGCCTAAACTTTCGAAAACAAGCGACGGAAAAACAACTCGCGGAGGAGCTTATACTTTCCTGTCATCGACGCGGCCAATTAACATACTCGAAATAATAGAGACTCGCGCTGGTTAGGGGCACTTATATACGCGTATTGTCGAGTCGGCCTTCTAATCCGCTTCCTCGCGGCTCTGAAACAACGCTAAATGATTCAGCGCATATCCCGATACACAGAGGCTGCTAGCGATGACCATTAATTCAAGGGCTATCGGGCGCGAGCGGGAGCCCTCTTAATTAACATGCTTGTACTTATCGATCGCGGCCGCGCGGATTACTCTATATAACGCGAGAGCTGTGTATGCCTCGGCCGTAAATTATTCAGCGGCCGTCTCTCGCGGTTAATTTTATCGCGACTCCCGGATGCGTCTGCTGAATTATTTGTTTCCTCTGCGCCACCGCACTCGGTTATTAATACAATATATATATATATATATATATATATATATATATATATATATATATAAATTTCCTCTGTACACTCGAGCACACCTCGATCTCCGCAAGCGACGTCTAGTCGTGTATAGCGTTACGCAAGGCTGTGCACAGCACATATCCAAGCGAGACCTTTCACCGGCGCAGTGCTGCTGCATGTACGTACATACACTCTTTGTCCTCGTCATCGTCAAAAATACATCTGATGTGCAACTCGCGCGCAGGTATCTATCATAGATCGTTGATGCAATCCGACGAACACTGACAAATGGGCCGCCGCTCTTTTTCAACGGTTTTACAATTATTACTCTCGCTGACTCGGATCCCCGCATGCGCTATAAATAAACAAAGCGGCCGATGGTATCGCGCGGGTAAGCGCTGTTTTGCTATAATTTAAGCGTAAATTTTTCGAGCGCCGCGGCGAAAGAATAAAAAAAGAGCGCGGCCGCTGCGCGCAGAAAAAAAAAGGAAGAAACGTGCGTAGCCAAAGCAATTTATTACAAGAGAGCCCGCCGAGCGCGGTAAAACCGGTTGAAGCATTCCGCTCTCGTGTGTGTGCGCGCGCGAGAGCTAAGCGCTGCAGCAGCGGAGCGAGCGCGTTATGCCGCGGCGACGAGGAGGGAAAAATCCTAGCGCATTAATTTCAGAACTCGCGCGCGCGCGCGCGCGCTGAGGCAATTTCTCCGCGTAACACCTACGTAATTTTGTCATTCTCGCCGGCGCGCTGTGGAAGCAATTAAAAGCTGGTGTACAGAGACTCAGCGACGATCCGCGCGTGTCGTCGAGTTTTCGATAAAAGTTCGTCAGTAGGGTGCAGTGTAATGCGGGCTGTTGAACCGGCTCCCGTATACTATACTAATATTATAAATATGTTGTTCGACGGAGAGACTCGCCAGACCGGCAGCGGTGCACGCAGCGTAATTTCCATTCGTTCCTTAAATGCCCACTTCGATCGGCTCTCTGTCGTTCCATTATCCGTATCATTCGCGAAGCCGCGTAATTTTTCCTCGTGTTGTTCTTTCCTCCTCGATTTTTCCTATCCCCCTACGTTGACCGCATCGTAAACGCGAATTCGCTCGCATTTAAATTCAAATTGGCCGCGCGCGCCGACAGCAGAAGCTTAATTATCGATACGCATGTATACGTATGAAACCGTGGGTATTAATATCCGCGAGCAAGTTATTTTCGTGCGAGAAGAGAATCCGAGCCGCGCGGATTTTCGAAGATCAATCAAAAACGGAATGTTCACGGAATGTTCGCACGTCAAGCGCGGGTATAGAGTAATGAATTAGAGAGCTGCGCTTGCGGTGTAAGTAAGGCTTTTATATTAAAAGAGGCCTAATCATTATACGCAGGCTGGAGAGTTAATTAGCGCTTTCCCGAGCGGCGCGCACAATGCTGATTCCATAAAGTTCTTATCTCGCGGCGATGGACTGGATTTTTCGTCAATTTGCAACGCCGCGCGCGCATTATACTCGAGAGAGGGAGCGATCTACTCTCGCTCCCGCAAAAACGTCGTCGGGATGATGAATGATACTCGCCTGGGTATACTCGGAGCGGCCGGGAAAAATTCGCAATAATGATCAATACAAGATTAATCGATATTGTGCGCGGCGCAGAGATTCGATCGGTTTCATTCGCTCGAAGAGCAGCTATAAAGTGCTGCTCGGAGTAAGTATCCGCGAGCGATATGTGCAGCGTAATGCCGCACAAGCCTCGACGAGCGATTATTGATTGAGGCTAATTCGCCGGAATTAGAAGAAGCGAGCCAAACTTTTTCCTATGTGCGTAAAAGCTTCTCTCGGTGTATATACAAGCTGCTCCCGATAAGCTCGTAAATATCGCGCTGAATAGCTGGCGCGCGCTGCGAGGGAATCTCGCGCATCGATAAATTCTTCGCTGTAGGATTCGATAATGCGTGACGAATTTAATAATATCCTGCGCGCAATCGCAGCTACGCCGGCGTTATATTGCGCGGCCGGGGGCGTGGCTCTCTTCTGTATATATACGCTCATCGTCTTCCTTTTCTCCCGCGATCGGGTGAGCTTTTTCACGGTACACGAGGATGCACTCGATTTTCGATTTCGACTCGAAAATTCGCGATTTACGACGACTCGCTGTTTACACACTCGGAGTATTGTATCGTAATTTACGTACGGTTTCATCCAGAGGGCGAGAGATGCATCGAAACGATAGCCATCGCGGAATTTTCGAGCCCTGCGCGGCGCGTCATGAAAGGATCGGCTCATCAAGATTTTCCGAAACGTCATGCATCTCAATCTTCGATGATTCGCCACGCGCAGCGATAATTTCGAGGAATAAACCTCGGAGCGATGCATCGCGCGGGATCGAATAAAGTTCTCAAAGCGAGTCAGCTCTCTCTCTCTCTCTCTCTCTCTCTCTCGGCGTGATCGTGTGTCGAAAGCGCATCGATCGCGGAAAGAGAGGAGAGTGAGAGAGAGAATTATGCGCTTATAATGCGATGCTCGTTCATTAAGCGGAGCTGGAGCGGGGAAACGACGTGTTAAGAGCGCAACCTGGCCCCGGGAGGCCCACGCCTTCTTTGCGCACCGTGTACATCGATGATCCGCGCGGGCCGCCGAGAGCCGAGAATTATCGAAGCTTACGCCGCTGCAGCGACGCGAGAGAGATGCTCTTCTCTCTCTCTCTCTCTCTCTCTCTGCTCGCGGCGCCAGGCAGCCGGCGCAGATGCAACACAGCGTCGGTGCTGGTTTTGCAGGTTCTGCAGCTTCTCTCCGCCGCTTCTTCTTCTTCTCCTCAGCTCGCTCTCTCGTACACTCGCGGCTTAATTTTTTTCATTCGAACGCGCTGAAAATGTGCTACATCCGCGAGATTTGCATTATTCAAGGCAGCTGCAGCGCTCTAGGAGCGTATGGTGGTGCAACAACTGCCTGGCACAGTTGACCCAGTTCTATCCGACTCTCTCGGTGCGGCAATATCGGTGAAGAAATGCGCGCCGGAATGCAGCGCGCTGCACTTGGGCAGACTTTCACTAGCTCGATTTAGTAGTGCTCCGTACTATATGGATGCGGATACACGTGCATAACTATTGCGAGCAACTCTGCGTAGGTCGTCGCTTTGAAATTGGCCCGTAAAAGTTTACCCGAAGTGAAAAATGCAGCAGCTACCAGCAGCAGCGTCCCATAATACGGCCGAATCGAATGCCTTGGCGCCACGGAGCAACGGCGGCGGCGACGGCGGCAGTTAAACTTAACTAACGACACCATTAAAATATCTGCACTCGCGAGAGAGAGAGAGAGTGCGCGCTCGGAGAAGGAGAGAATATGGCGATGCGCGCGTTTAGCCGATCATTAAATGCTCTGAGAAATGCGAGCGAGCGATGCGAAATATCGCGGAGTCCAAGCAGTAAAAATAGTCGTCTCGTGCGTGCGCGAGCTTCTCTCTCTCTCTCTCGATGTAATATACGCGCGAGGAAGAAGCCAGAGGAGGAGAGGAAGAAGCGAGAAGGGCTGCGCACGGAACAAACGAAAGGGTCGAGTGCGCAGCCCGGGAGCGTATATTTTTAGGCCCCGGGAGAATAATACGGCCGCGATTCGTTGCAGGGGGGAGGTCGCCGACCCGCTGAGATGCGCGTCTACGGAAATAGGATAGAAAGCTTAGGTAAACCCGACTTTTCGGCTTGGACGTCTGCCAGAAGCTGCTGTACACGCGCATATACGGTGCCCTCGCAGCTCACTCTCTCTCTCTCTCTCTCTCTCTGTATTATGCGAAATCTGCGAAAAAACTCTCTTCTGCCGCGAGAGATCGGTAATACAGCCCTACCCTCGGCGACTGTGTCTACAGCCACACCTCGTCTCCTCGACAAACAGCTGCCTAGCATAGGTGCAGCAGCAGCAGCAGCGGCGACGGATACGTGTATATACGCTCTGCTCGTGTCGCTCCTCCACGCGCGGTGATAATCATCGATATTTTCTCTTCCGCATAGCGCTTCTCTCTGCAACGTCGCGTGACTGCAATTTTCCAAGCTTATATTCGGACGGTATACGTTGCACGATAATGCAGCGCCGGGACTTTCGCTCGTATAACACACACACGGCTCTCGCGTTGAAAAGATGCGGCGACACATTAACAAATTCTACGCGCGAGATATAGAGGTATAGCACAATGCTCCCCTGTCATTCCCAGCGCGCGATAGCCCGAGCCGATAGCCGCGGCAGCGAGAGAATTATAGCGAGACCTTTTTCTATGCCGCAAGAGAGAGAGAGAGAGAGAGAGAGATCCTTTGGCGCGCCGCTCGCGCGAAAATATCTCCGCGCGGCGGCAGCATTCACTGCCCGAAGGGGGAAAAAGTCCCAGTCCGCAAGCCAATAAAAGCTTTCCCGCGCGCGGGGAGGAATTGGCCTTTCACACGTGCCGCGTGTGGGAAAACGAGGCTTTCTTATCGCCGCGTTCTTATACTCTCGTGTATACGTATGGGCTTCTTGAGCGCAGGTGCGGAGAGAGAAGTCATCAAGCCTTGGACTCGGCTTTGTCAATAATCGGCTGTACGCCGCGGATTATAACAAACCCGCGAAGGCTCTTCTCTAGCGGTTGAAATTATGTTTCGCGGTTAGCAGATGTATTATACACGCGTCGTGCACTTATCGAGACAGCGCGGCCAAAGTGGACGAGTCAGAGTCTCTAATAAACACGAGAGCATTGTATGCTAATTCAGAGCGCGCTGCACGTCTCTGTTAGACCGCGGAGCGGATGACCAATCGCGCACCTCGCCGCCGTGACTGCGAATGAGCTCTTCTTTCTTCGCGCTGCAGATTTTGAATTAGTTATAAACAAGGATGCGGTTGACAAGTTCTCACGAGCCTACTCTCTCGATCTCGCGTGGGCCGGCGTACAAGACGGTAATTGCGGAAGCTACCCGATTGTGTGTTCCTTCGGATACAGATCTGAAAATGGATGTCTGCGCAGTTTTGCTCACTTTTGCCGTCCGAATAATCGAAGGGTCGATCGGCGTAGCGCGCGATGGATAACGAGAGGCGTTGTCGCTCTGTCCCACAGCTTTTATACACTGCAGCTTCCGTTTTCGTCCCCGGCAATAATTTATCGCGAGACAGAGCCGCTCGATCGGGAGACGGATAAAAACAGCGGCGACTTTCTCACAGAGTCGATGAAAAATTTGTCGCGCGTATTAAATGTATTATCGGCGGGACGCGCGTAAGCGTCCGGAAGCGCGGCGCTTCTTAATTCTATCGATAAATAAGCTCTCTCTGCAGCGCGCCGGTAATAAAAATCCGATCGTGACGCCCTTATTAAATTCAGCGGGGATTGAATTTTCCTTTAAGCGCCCGGCGAAAGTTTTCCGCCCCCGCGCGTCGCTATCTATACATAACTGCGAACTTAAGAGCTCGCTGAAGTTTGTAATAAAATTATGATCGAGAGTGCTGATTGCAACTCGCGCAGCGCGTGTATTTAGAGAGAGAGAGAGAGAGAGAGAGAGAGAGAGAGAGAAGGCAGTGCAGCCGAGTCGATAAACTCTCCGTCGTCGCGTATGCGGCGCTGAAAAAAAAAACGGGAATTCAAGTCTATCGCGACATTCTAGACGCTCGGCGGTGCAGCGGAGGCAAAAACGCTGCGCTGCGCCGCTACCATTAAAAGCCATACAAGAGAGCTCGCTGTACACAGCCTGAGCGCTGAAACCTTCCACTTACTTGTCTCGCTCTCGCTTTGGCGCGCGCTCTTTTAAAACCTTTGGGAAATCACGATTTAGAACGGCGTTGCGAAAAGCGAAACGAAAGTGTTTTTCCCTCGACTGCACCGCGCTGCAGCAGCTTTGTCGTATATACGTGCGGCATATTTATATAGGAGAGCTAGAGCTATAGAGCGTATATAAACGTAAACGTAATGCGTCGGACGTATCCGAACTGGGTCGACGCTATTTTCTCGGCGAAAACGCGCGCAGGAATTCCGAGCGGGGAAAAAGTTAACAATTATGATATACGCGTAGGTATATGGCAGCAGAAGGCTCTCGCGCGATGCAAATTCATCCCGCTTCTCGCGTACAAGCAAAAAGCGCCGACTGGAAGAGTATATACGAGGTAGAGGGAGAGAAAAAAAAAGGACGACGATAATAATGTGTATTGTTCGAGCCCGCGAGCGCTTCAATTTGCTCGTGTCCTTGAAAGACTTATGTTTTGCGTAATGGCCGAGGCAGACTTTTAGTATTGTATAATAAATAATTTAAAGTAGTTGTTTTCCACCTTGGCCTCTCTCTCTCTCTCTCTCTCTCTCTCGCTCTCGCTTCTTCCTCGCTTCTCGCAGCGCGCCGCTATATGGCTACGCGCATGTGCAGCCGTCGTTCTTTGAAAGGCTTTAAACGGTAAGCGCGAGAGCGGCTCGCTCTTTGTCGTATACGGCTCTCCGCGCTGCGCCGAAGACTGCAATGAGACATAAATAGCAATTACACACCGCTGCCCCGTAACTCGCTGCTCGTCCACCTTTTTTCTTCTCTCTCCCCCTTGTGTGTGTGTGTGTGTGTGTGCCAGCCGCCCGGCGCACTTTCATGCAACGATAACAATAATAAGTCTTTTGGATAGAGAGCAGCTAGATTTTTCGACGCGCAATAAACGCATTCCACAGTTCGCGGGGCTTAATCTTGGCTCTTGTACTAGCTCTGCGCGATGGGGAAACGGCTCGCGGAATTAGTTAATTGCCCCGCGATAAAGATAGCCTTTGGCGCGCGCTGCCGAGAGCAGTCCGTTGCTCCTCTCCGGCGAGTATCGTTAGCGGGGGTACAGCCGATCGCTCGGCGTTTTGAGATTGCCACGGCTCGATCGTTAAAAGGCCGGACACACAATGCGGGAGCTACCGAGAGCTATTACACTTAATTAAATAGCACCCGAGACCGAATTCGCATCGCGAGGTGTCGTCGTCGTCGTCGTCGTCGAATTTCTCGAAATTCGATAAGATCCGGCGTCGAGCGCGCGTTGGAATCGAGGAGGCGACTTTTCCTGCACTCGCGACGAGAGATCCCCGGAAGATCGCGCGAGAGGAGCCCGTCGATTACAAGACAGAGTCGACACGTCCTCAGCTCGTTCAGTTCCTTAAATACTTTTTCAGCTCTGCCTCCGCTCTTATTCTCGCTCGGGCTTCTATATAACGCTGCGCTTGTTCGCTCGGCTCCTCTTTTTCTCTCTGCTGCACTTGCAACAAGCTTCCAGCGGCGGCGGCAGTACGGGAGCTCGGCGCCCCTTATCTCGGGAGGCGATCGTAATTCAGCCGAAGAGAGATCACGCGAGGACTCCCCCGCATAGCTGTGACGCTCTCCGTTCGTTGTTGTTGTTGGCTTCGTCGATGCAAAATTGTATTAATCGACGCGCAGAGGCGCTTGGGAGCGAACGGAAGAAAGAGGGACAAATGGAAAACACTTGTAAGCCGCGGGAGAATAAAGTACTGGCTGTCCGAACTCAATGTAGATACAGCTTTTATACGCGTTATCGCGGCAGCTCATCTTCAGCTCGAGAGCGCCGGGCTTACACGATGTTGCTGCTGCCGGAGAAAAAGAGGCCACTGGACGAAACACACACACACAGACACACACACTGCGCGGCATCAAAGGGGCCCATTGTTCACGGCGCTGTGTACACCGCTTGTAATATTCGCGGTTATTATTCGTTCGGAAATTTTCGCGATCCTGAGTCGCTAAGAATCTCTGGAATTTCCAAGCGCGTATACGCGCGCACGCGAGAATAAGCGTAGCGGGGAGCGGCTCTGCAGCAGCAAAGAGAGAGAGAGAGAGAGAGAGAGAGAGAGAAAAGCCAGCGTAAGCCAAACAATAGTCGACTAATATACGGCGGCGGCAGCGGCGCAGAGGTAATTGTCCGACAATTATGGTGTGTATGCGCGCGACCCTATATATATATATATATATAAGATATTCTATGCTGTACACGTTGCGCCGCCGCCGCGAGCGATGCGCCGAGCTTATCTTTATTAATTTATTTCAAGGGAACTCGAGCTCCTGCTACCGCAACTTTACTTTCCAAGGTCGAGCTACACGAACGAATTACCGAGCGAGAGAACGGATGAACGATCTCTCGACCCTTAAACGTACTTCCGGCGAGAGCGAGCGAGAGAGAGAGAGCCGCAAGGAGGTGGAGGCGAGTCACGGCGGCGGCGGTTCAAGTGCGAAAATGAATGGCGCGCTGCCGCTGCTTGGGCGCGAAATTGTACGTCTTTTTTTTACGGTCGATCCTAATTGAGAGCTTCGTGTATATAGCCTCTCTGAGAAAATTTTCTGCATTAAAGTAGCTTTTTTATTTTCAATTATACGCCGGCCGACGCCGTATGACAAGAATAATAACGCCGCAGCGAGCTCGCGCGGATAAGTGATATTTGCTTTATAATCCCTCTCTTCTTTTATTTTTCGATCGCGAAAAATACTCGGATGCGTAATCGAGTCAACGATAGAAACTCGATCGTCGGCAATCAATTAATTGCACGTCGATCTTTTTCAGAAGACGTATTTATATGGAAATGGGAGGGAGAGAGAGAGACATTAATAGCCAACCGCAGAGTAAAGTGCAAACTGTTGAATAGGCTTTATTCGATTACGCATTGACATTAATTGCGGGCAATAGTGCTCGATTATTTTTAACTCGGCGCGAGTGACTCATTTGAATCGCCGCTGGTAATTGGCAGTAACGCACCCGTTTAAAAATTCTCCCTCTCCGTCTCTCTCAACTTCTATACTTCCATCTCCGCTCCTGCAGCTCTCGCCAGAGATGTTAATACTCGAGGTAATGTACGAACGCTTGTGAAATTTCGCTCCAATTGTGGCAATTTCGCGCGATGTTTACACGCAGCAGCAGCAGCAGCAGCAGCACCGTCATCATCTCGATCCTTCGACCTGACGTACAAATTACATTGTTTATCTCTTCAATCGTGTCCTTGCGCCTCGGCGTTTCGCAATTTCAATTCAGCCAGCTCGCACCGTGTACGTAACGATTTCAAAATCCCGGGAAATATTATTCGCACCACGCGGCGTGTAATATTATATATAGCTGCGCGGGCGAGTGCGTTATCCGGGCTGACGGCTTGGCATTGACAGGAGCGAATGATGCGATACATAATGCAACGTGTGTGTCTTGCTCTCTCTCTCTCTCTCTCTGTCGCACGCGCGCGACCGGATGCGCCTACGCCGAACTCGCATACTGATGTGCTGTACAGCGTCGGCCCGTCGTCGTCGTACGCACTTGGCTGTATACGCGCTAGAGCGAATCGCTCTTTGAAAAAATACGAGATGCTTCAATTGAGCCGCGAGAGCGACATCTGCGCGCATAGGCGAGATTTCCGCATGCAGTCGCGGATGCATTGTTTTTTAATTATTGTATACACGCCACGTGTCGACCCCCTACTCTCCGGCGCGTATAGAACAAAGCTTCGATCGAGGCTTCGCATCTGCTGTTCGCTGCTCTCGCCACAATGCGACACTTGTAATTAAGACGACGCACTTTCGAGCTCTTTTATCCGGATACACACAATGCTCGCCTCGATTCCCGTAATATTCAACTGATATACAAGAGAGACGCTCACACGGCTGCGCGATTATTATTCGTCTTTTGTCAAAATCCATCAGCGTGGATTTTCATCATCATCCTCGACTCGAGAACAGTCGCGGCTATGCTAATCGCGCGCTATTTAAATGCGTCTCTACACTGCGCTACACGGAATGGGAGTCGACCCGTGACGGTGACTTATGATACCTAAGCACTTTTTCGTTTAGAGCGGCGTACAATGACACACGATTTTCGTATATAAAATTCTTCGACTAAAACAACTATGTATAGAACAAGACAGTTTTCTTTTTGTCTCTCTCTCTCTCTCTCTCTCTCTCTCTCTCTCGCGCAATAATTATCGAAATGATATACAGCAGCGCGAGGGAATATCCATTTTAACAACTTGTTTAGAAGCGCAACGAGCTTTTGTCTCGATTCTCCGACCGCGAGACAATGCGCTTTCGTCACGCGGCTTAATCGCGTCATAATGAACGAACCTCTCTTTTTCGAAGAAAAACGACTCGCGCGACGAAAGAAAGAACGACTCGCTTATTCTGAAAACATTGTTCGAGAGAGAGAGAGAGAGAGAGAGAGAGAAGCGAGACACTTCGTTAATCACGTCCTCGCGCTGCATACGCAGAAAAAAGCGTCTGCGAGAGAGATGTACGCGCAGCGCTTAATCGCTTTTGCGCTCATTATTGCCGTGAATTTGAAAAAAGCTCTCGGGCGCCATTGTACCAGTTTGTCTAGCACTGCTGCTGCTGCTTTTCATTTGTCGTCGTCGCGTCGCTTAGGCCTCCAGCATCTTTTGTCCCCGCGCCTTTCTCCTTTCTCGCGCGCGCGCGCGCGCGCCTCGTCGTCTTCTTCTGTGTTTAGCTGTGCATAATGTAAACGCCGCCGCCTCGAAAAGGGTATACTGTATACGCTGTGTACGGGCTCGCGCAACCGAAAGAGTAATATCCCTCCGGCTCCGCTTTGTGCGCATCTCTGTTCTCTATCCTTTTGCGCCGGCGGAATATACTTTGCAACATCCTGAAATCATCGTTTTTGCACGCGTGCGTCGTACGCTGCAATTATCCGCGAACGGCGTAATCGTTCCTACGAGCGTTAGTGACTAATCTCTCCTCTCTATGACACACACCGAGAGCTTAGCTATGCGGGAAAACCGGTAGACTTCCTGTTGTTGAAAAACTCCTAATCGATATCCTCGTTTTACTTTCAGAGCGACGACTTCGGATCGATCGCGTCGATACTGCGACAGTACCTGCCGGAGAAGGACATGGCCTACGTGTTGGACATCGACCTGGACTTTTTCAGCACTAAGAATCCCTTCCGCACTCTGTACGAGCGCGCGAACCTCTACGAGAAGCTCGCCCAGCTGTACACGTTCAACCGGCCGTCATCGAGCGATCCTGAGGTGAGTCACTCGCAGAGAGAAGCATTAACTTTTCAATGGAGCACAGTCGGTAGTATACTACGCCACGGTATATACATATAGCTGGCTGAAGTGCTGCTGGTGGTGGTAATAGGCGCCGACTCTCTTCCACACTAGATCGCGTGTCATTAATAATTACTTAATAAGAGCTACAACAAGGGGACAGGGAAAAGAGAGAGAGGGAGAGAGAGAGAGAGAGAGAGAGAGAGAGAGAAGAGAGAAGAGAGGCGGCCGATCGGCGTGACGGCGTTAATTACCTGGCGGCATTCTATTAAGAAATCAGCGGCGTCTCTCCGATCCCCCCGGTGTATTCTCTGTCGAGTGTGTCTCGCCGAGAGGAGGGAGAGAAAGAACACGAGAATCGTCTAGGGTCATTATTTATATACCGGCCGGCGCGTGAGCTGAACGCACGCTCGGGCTATACAGAAACAGAAATAGAGCGCCGCCGCTTAATTTGCATATCTTTGCGAGAGCTTAATCATCTTCCGAGTGACATCAAGTGCCGGCACGTGCCTTTCTCGCTTTATTGACCAATCGGACGCCGCTCTCTCTCTCTCTCTCGATCCCTCATCGGCGTGCACGCCTCATTTAAAGAGCGAAACTCAAGGCGCTGCGAAGATTAGCGAATAATTAGGCGTAGACGGTACAGAGAATACGCTATTTTTTCCCCTCTCGCGGTACACACACACACACACACACAGGCCGCCGGATAATACACAATGTGGCTCCGCTATACTATATAATAGACAGAGAGGGCTCGCGGCCGCGGCGCACAGAAGGACTCTACGCGCGCTCGAGAGCGGACATAATGGCACGGTCCATTGTTTCCCGCGCTGCTAACTGCAGCCTGCTAACATCCGCTACGGGGATTCTCATCTGCATACACACGCGCCCGCCACTACTGTATACCGCAGCGAACCCTTTGCTTCCTCTCCACTCGTCCGCATAAACGGCCTTTCTCCGCGTACCTACTGCATGCGAGAGCGCCTCTACCTACGGACGCTATACTATAGCTCTATAGCTATAACACACTCGCCGGATACGGAGGCCGTCTGGAAATCGAAAAAGCATATTGCGATTTGTCACGAGTTTAGCCCTTTCATGCAAATTCGAGCGCGCGGCCTTGGGAAGTTTGCCAGGTTCCGCGGCTGGCTTTTTCATGCAAAGTATATCGAGCCGAGAATCGAGATCGACGAGAACGGGCGAACCTGTCATATCCGAGGGAGATTTCGTGAGAACTACCGACGATGCACCGAATGCAAATATATCGTATAAGCCGTCCTCGATCAATCGGGCCACTGTGCTCCCTTATCTTCGCACCTGACGCTCTACACCTCTATGGTATAGCCGCGCGCGGCTTCTGCAAAGGTAAACAAGCGCCGATGCGATAAAACGCCCGTTGGCCTCTCGCGAAAATAAGCTTTGTTACACTGGCGGCACTGGCTGTCAGGGGCAGGAATATTGTTTAATCGGAATCGAACCGACCACCCGTTGTTTTCGGCCGTGTACTCGTATATACAAGAGAGGTCTTACGGCACTGGCGGCGAAGATGCAAAAGCGGGCAGAGAGAAGCAGAGGAGCCGAACGAAGAGAGGAACGACGGCAATAATGTATGCGCGACTCTTGGCATATAGCAGTAGGTTATACGTACATTTGTACTCGTAGCTACCTGTTTTACCCCCGAGTAAAGGCCGCACCGAGAGCGTTCGCCATTGTGATTATAATCTGCGGCGCGCTGCGGGTCAGCCCATATAACCGGGGTCAGGGTCGTTCTCCTCTCTCGTCTCTCTTATTTAAATTGCGCGCGCGCGCGCGCGCGCGCAGATCATCGGCATTTTTTCCCTCCTCGTTCTTCCTCCTCTTCTCTCTCGCCGAATGGAAAACGAGGTGAAATTCAAGTACCCTCTCGAGCACGGCCGCAAAGTGCGTACAGCTGGCTTTTTCTCAGCATCGGCGGCGCTAATAAAGGCTGAAAAGAGCGAGCTAAGCGACGCCGAAAAAGGAGAGGAAAAAATCGCAGCGCCAGCCGAGAGAGAGAGAGAGAGAGAGTCGAACATGATGCACACGCTCCTCGCGCTCGTACAACTCTCGAATATTATACGCAAAAGAGAGAGAGAGAGAGAGAGAGAGAGAGAGGGATGCCACAGCAGGCGAGCTTACGTAGCCATAGAGAGAAGAAACGGCGTTTAATACGAGGGGGGTCCGGTATATGCAAAACGCTCGCTCTCGCGCGTATGTGTGTGTCTCTCCCTCGGCAAACGTTTTCCGGCCTCTCTCTCTCTCTCTCTCTCTCTCTCTCTCTCTCTCTCTCTCGGAATATTGATGTGCGAGTGTGTGTGTGTGTGTGTGTGTGTGCAGCCACGTCGTCTATGCAGATGAGCGTGAGAATGCCGCTCGTGCCGGATGGTGGCTGTAAGCGAGCGAGCCGTACCTACTCTAGACGAACCGGAAGTACGCGAGAGAGCTCGTGCTGCGGCTGCTGATCCCGAATGATTTTTCGACTCGTCTCTCTCCGTCACCACAGTAGCTGCACCCGTAAGGCGGGCGGAAAAACCGGATGCGAACTGCCATCTGTCGCGTTCGATAAGAACGAGAGGGAGCGCGCGAACGTCGTCGCGCAGTTTCCCGATAAGGGTATAGAGAGAAACAGCACCACCGGCGGCGCGTATATACACACTGCGCCGTGACGCTCCGCGCATCCCCAAACATGGCCGCCCCCAATCATTATATAAAAGCAGCCGGAGAGAGAGAGAGAGCGAGTCAGCGCGGGTGGGGCGAATTTCCGAGCGCGCCGCGGATGGTAGGGGGCGGACATTAGGGGCTGCGCTCGGGGGGGGGGGTCGTATAGACTGTTCGAAAGAAAGGCGCATACGTGTGCGCTCACACATGGGAAAAGTTCGGCCAATGTCGCGCGCGAGCGTCTGCGAGATCGGGAGAGACTCGCCCCCCCCCCCCCCGCCCGCGATGACGAAAAACTGGAATTTCGGTTACACACTTGCGCGCGAGCCGCTGTATATACACATATACAGGGAGTTCAGCGACCGGGCGATACGCGCGCAAGTTCGTCGACCTGTTTCACGCTTCGCCGAGGCTCTCTCTCTCTCTCACTCTCTACTCGAGAGAGCGATTCGCGGCTGGCCCGCAATGTGGCCATTAATACAAATGGAGGTAAACGCTACTACCGAATATATGTATAACGTATACTCTCGCTCCGCCGGAGTATGCGTTTGACTTTGTCGCTCGTACACGCGGGGGCGTGTTTGGGGTAGCCCGCGCGTTCGCCACCGGCCGTTTTCGAGCTTCGCTGACTCCGCGCTGCCGATTCGCCCCTCGCGCGAGCAATCGCCAGCTCGCGTTTGTAAGCGCGGAGCTAATTAAAAGAGCAATTTTATATACGCGCTCTAGCTTCCGCATTCTTGCGATTAACGCGAGCCCAGCCTTCGACGATCGGCGCTCGATAAGAAAATTCGGCGCTCGATCGTTTTTTTTTTTTTTTTTTTTTGCGAATTTAAATTGCCCGCGCGTCCGCAAGCTGCGCGAACGAGTGTAATATTCAGTGAACGGGAAAATTGATCGCGTATACACACGCGTACGCTAGAAATTCGGACGAAGCAGTTGTAACAGCTCGGAGTAGAGGTCAGTGAACGAGAGCCGCGACGACGTTATAAGCTGCTGCACGAATCGGCGAAAAGTATATATTTCACGCGCGAGTTATAAGCACACGAGAGGCGTATTACACGCGGCCGAGCGAGGAGCGAATTCGGATAGATATATATATATATATCCTTCCGGATTGTGCACGCGCCCGGCCCGGCCGCAAAGCCCCCCCGAATATTAAACGGTGCATCGCGTGCACTTACTCTTGTACAGCTCGTACGTACGGACGTGTGTTTGTGTGCGTAGGTATATAATAAACGCGCGCGGCGAGCATTATAATATCGTCGCGCGGAAAAGTGCAACGCACCTCTACGCGTGTAATTGACGGGGGCGAGGACGGAACCGCAGTCAATTTCGCCTCTTTCCCGAAAAAAAAAAGCACATGCTCTCCTGCGCTCGCTCGCAAGTAAGAGAGACTCTCGCATGACCTCTCGCGCTCCTCCCTACAGGTGCTGCGCCGCCGGGGTCGACGAACTCGACGCTACGCTTCTCTGCTGCCGCTGCAACCTATACGTATACGTGTGTCGTCTCGCGTGTCGAGCGACGACAGGACTTTGGCGCGAATTGCTTGATTCCTCTTTTGAAAAACGCTCGAATCAACGGACTCGAGCGAGCGTCGTCGCCTTGCGAAATATAAAGTAGAGTATAGAGAGAGAGAGAGAGATAATCGGAAAAGTGCACAATTGCGACGCGCGAGAGAATTTTCCCACGAGCGGACGACCGCAGAAAAATGAAGACATTTTCGAAATATCGCGAGCGCGCTAAAGCTTTATGACTTGTCGCGCGCGTTAATTGTGTAATTAGCATTGCGAGAATGCGGTGCGAAAGTATATAGCGCTCTGCGGCCAGGGGAGAGTCCGGTATGCGCTCATTTTCTTTGCACATATCTCCTCGCGAGTGCAGTAATCGATACACACAGACACGGCGCAAACAAGCTGCGTTTCAATTCAGCCTCGCTTACACTCCGTTGCAGCTCTTATATTATACATATCGCCGCTCGCACAATAATGCTCGCATTGTAATTCAAGTCTAATAGCACGTAGCATTTGATCAAAGACTGCTGCGAATCGCGAGCGAGCTTTTCCATTAAGGCCCGCGAGTACGTGTAAAGAGCTATGAAAAGAATGAATAATTTATACGAGATAGAGATAGATAGAGAGAGAGGCTGGACATTTTAATAACTCGCAGCGAGCCGCCGTCAGCTAATAATGTGCATAATTGAATGCGGTTTATAAGCGAAATTCCGCGGATGGAATAAAGAATAGTTGATTAGTTTATTAAAGTTTGTTTTCTACATATATCTCTCGCATTATTTAATTATACGCGGTTCTGGTATGTGCTACTCGCGCGGCAAATTGCTCCGCTAATTGTTATTGAAATGCCTACCGAGTGTGCCTTTGTTTTGTTTCAGCGCGTCGGGGAAAAATCCTACGTAGAACTAAGGTTGATCCGTAGGCTATATACAGTGTATAGTATACGAGTACCTATGTCTCTGCACCGGGCGACTCTACACAGTCGCATGTATTTCTTATACGAAGCCGAGTATATATACACGCGGACATAATGTAAGCTTTAACGATTCGACATGACACGACGACCTGACGAAAGAGGCTATTGATAGACGTTCAAGTAGGCGAGAGGCTCGACTCGATTGTGTAGCGAGAGCTATACAGGCATGTAAGGCTACGACGACGTGGCGCGACGCGTATATAGCATATAGGTGGGCGCTCGCGCGTACACACATACACACTTACGTCTACACCGCAAGTCTGCGGGTCTGCGAGCGCTCAATACCGTATTTTTCTATGCTTCTCTCTCTCTCTCTCTCTCTCTCTCGATATCGAATTTCACGCGTGTGTGCACAGAACGTCTACCTCGAATTTCGTCACACGAAACTCGCTTCCCCTATACCTATATACTTGTCCGTATTGTACAGGCTACAGACGTCGCCACGATGTGTTTTCAAGTGCAAGGTGCAGCTCGAAAAATGCCTCCGTACATCCGCGTACGAAAATCTCCTCTGTGTGCCTCGTATGCATGACGCAGTTAACAGCGAGCGTTTCATCATTTATATAATACAGAGACTCGCTACAGGCGTCTATAAAACACTTGTGGAACGCTCGCGCGCGCGCTCGTAGTGAAAACGAGCCTCGTGTGTCTGCGTCGTTAAAATGTATTTTCGATCCCCGAGCCGCGCATATAGTGTGTTTAGCGTTTTTCGCCTACGGAATTATCGCCACGCGCTCCGGCTCTATTATTACCATCGCAGCTTGGCTGTGTATAGCTGACGCATTTCCGGAAACAGCCGCGCTAACGATAACACTCCTCGCTTCTCTCTCTCGCTCTCTCCGTGCGCGGCTATTATTACCGGCGACCATACGGCGGAGCGACCGGCCGATATTAACCAGTCGGCTTTTTAACGCTTAGCGCGATAACAGAGTCGTTACGCGCGTGTATACGAGTACGGTGTGCGATCGCGGATTACCTAACCGCGTTTAGCAGCTCTCTCTCTCTCTCTCTCTCTGCGATATGTTGTACGCGAAAAAGAGCTGCAGCGCGGAGAGGATGCTTCTCGAGCTGCCGATGATTAAAATTGAAAATTACTCGGCCGCCGTCGCGACGCGTAGGTATGCGCGCGTGTGTGTATATACGGAGGCGCGCGAGCGAGAGCGTCAAGGCGACACCTGCGCAAATCTACATACCGGATCGACGAGTACGTTACATGTCTGGCTTGCGCCACTACTAGTGGGTACTTATGCGGCCGCGGCTCACACTCGGGCTCGTCACGGCGGACATACGTGCCGCGGCGCGCGCTAAAGTGCCGCGGCGTTTACGCCTCGGAAACTTTCTATACGTTATATGTACATAGCTCGCTTATGGCTTGCGCACTTTGCGATTTCCATTGCAAAAATGCGTACCTGCCGTTTCGAATTTTCGCAGGAGTAGGAGCGACCGGAAGATGCAGAAGCCTCTTCTTCTAGACAGCAGCAGAAGCGGCTTCTAAGCCCGTTTCCGCTGTGATGCGTCGCTGCTACGGGCAAAGCCGAGCGGCGGTTTTGCATGTCCGGTCGCATGTACGTGCGGTTTTTAGCGCGTCCGCTCGGGAATAGAATATCTATCGGTCGGTGAATCCTCTGTGTGGGAGTGCGTAATTAACCGTTCAGAGAGCTTCTACGGACGCAATATGTCTCTAGCCCAGAGCTGGCGGTATAGATATCCCGCGGAATGCCGGAGCGCCTCGACTTCGATGAAGACCTGAAAGTTTGAGATGTGGTGCCAGTCCGGCTCGAGTTTAGAGCTAGAGGGAGCAGAGGACACGCGATGCGGTGATTCGTGGGAGCGCCGGGGATTCCCAGGATTTTTCAAAACAGGCCTACGTATACATATTGTACACAGCTGATTGAGGAATTTCGTGTGCGGTTTTCCTCCTCCCCAAACGCCGTGCATATTCTCAGGGAGATTATATAAAGTCGAAAAGAAGAAGAAGAAGAAGAAGAAAAAGTCGAAAGAATTAAAATAGTTCGCGGCACTTGTCGCTTCCGGCTGGATCGCTATATATACCTATTCTGCCGCTACGCGCAGGAGACACTGAGATACGAGTTTGCTCACCTGCGACACGAAAGAGAGAGAGAGAGAGAGAGAGAGAGAGAGAGAGAGAGAGAGAGAGA
>QLSS01000001.1:6057665-6088749 GCA_024372645.1 Trichomalopsis sarcophagae
AGAGAGAGAGAGAGAGAGAGAGAGAGAGAGAGAGAGAGAGAGAGAGATAAGCCAGGGATTCTTGTTTGCCCTACGCGCGCCTGTGCGGAGGACAAAAGAACCCGCCGCTACAGGAGGAGGAGGAGGAGGACATGTAGGTATATACAGGATATACCTGCGCGGGCCCACGGATTTATCGCCGCGAGTTCTTTACGTAATATGCGCAAGAAAGCGCGTTTGGATTTATAGCCGATCCGCGTCGCGTGTACGGCTGCGTTTGAGAAATAACCTGCCGGCGCTGATAAGTTAAACTGCAATCAGCAGCAACAAGTATCCGCTCTCTGTTCGACAAAAGCCTCTACGCATAGAGCCAAGCGCGCGCGAGAGAGAGAGAGAGAGAGAGAGAGAAGATATATTGAATGAAAAGGAAATGCAGCGTTTCACGCGTGTATGGAGGAGAATCGATGCAGCAGCAGCAGCGCTGGCAGTCGAGTTTTCGGTACAGGAGAGAGCAATTTGCTGGCCAGCCGGAAATCGAGTGCTCCAGCACACACGTTTCCAAGCAGGACACACACACACGCACAGAGCTGCGGTGAGAAATCGCGCCGCGCTGATCTGCGCGCAGGAAGTCACCGGGGCTGCGGTTGCGCGTTGCGCTAATGGAAATCGTAAACATTAATTAGCAGAGTGCTCCGCGTGTCTGTCTGTACGTATATATAGCTCCGCACAACGGTCGATGCATTTTTGCACGGCTGATGCTCAGATGGAAGTTTTAGAATTGCTCGATGCACCGCCGCCACGATCGAATTTCGATCATTAAATTTTTCACGGATAACAGCCGCGATATAGCTCGATAAATACCGCACGCGCGACCGGATTTCGACAGCGCGTGTGTGCGAGCGACGACTGTTTGCTTTATTGGAGGATCTCGTGTTGCCGACGAGCTGCAGCTACTAATACCGGCTATACACAGTATCGAATGCCGACGGGAAGCCCTCTCAGCGATTCTACGCGGGGAGGGCGTTCACGACGATAAATTCGTCAGAAAAAAGATGGGACGGACGGAATAATCGCTGCCCTCTGTCTGTGTATGTGTGTGTGTGTGTGTGTGTGTGTGTGTGTGCAATCTAAGCGAGCCGCGATAAGCGCAGCGCGCGCGTTTCCGCAAATTTCATATGCGCCGCGCAGATTCTCGAATATCGTACGATTTCGTTTAATTAAAATTTACGGCTACTCAGCGCGAGCGCCGCGCGCGATGTGGCTAAAGTTAATATCTCGCGCATTAGCATAATGAGCCTGTACTTACGGCGTGCTTTTTACGAAGCTCTCGTGGATATGGCCGGGCCGAGCACGCATAAATAATTTACGGCCTTAATTCTCGCGCACCGAATTCCTGAACTCGTCCTACAATACACGGAGACACCGTATAACATAGCTTCCCATCATTGTTTCGGCTGAGCTTTCAGCTTTATTCATTTCCGAATAACACGTTTTTCGGGAATTTCCTGTCCCGCGCGGCTTCCTGTTTGTCGTCGGCGGCTCTAGTTCTCCGAAATACACGAGAACGCTGATGTGACGCAATGGTTGTATATATTCGATTTATAAAATTTAGAAAATAACGACGCTAAAAGCCTTCGAAAAGTTTTTCGAGCAGAATCTTGGTCAATAGAAAAAACTTGGCCGACGCCGATGCCGCCTCGCGCTGTAAGTACTTACGTGGGCAACTACTCGAGGAAGGAATAAACGAGCCCGGCGCAGCCCCCAATTGAACGATAAATATTTCTTTTCTGCTCGCGAGTAAGTATAAGAGCGAGGCACCTTAACAAGGGCAAACAAGCAAATGCAAAATTTTCATCGTCGAGCTATATACGTGCCGGCAACGTCGGCGGCGACGGCGGCAAACGCACTCTCTCAATCGTTGAACGGAGTGACCTCGGCGGCACTTAAAATTTCGCCGATAGCGACTCGAGCTGGCTCTCCCCTCCCTTGCAGCTCTTCGTTTCTCTCATCGTCATCGGCGCTGCTGCTTGCATTCCTTCTTTTTCCATCTCTCGGCCTCGGAGCGCAGCACTGGTCAGCAGAGCGGCTCTATCGCTATCTCCGTCCTTCTTTCTATCTCTTTCTCTCTTACTCACTCGTTCGCTCGCCACAGCGCCGCGGCGGTGATTCTCAAGTTTCGACCGAAACATGACGAAGCGGCGAAGACAGAATTTCATTGGGCCGCCGCCGCCGCCGCCGCCGCCGCCGCTCGGGCTATAAAACCGTATGGCGTGTGTATAGGCACGTATTATAGAGAAGAGAGGCGACTTTCGCTGCCGTACGAAATAGATGTTCTTTTCGATGGGACATTTTTTTTTTTCGTCGTCTTCGTCTTCCTCGTGCTCTCTGCAGGCTTCTGAAATCCAAGACACTTTACCTTCGGCCTTTTATATACGCTTTGGAATTGGTTCGTGCAAGGCTACTTTATTTATTTTCCTTCGATTATCGAGAAGCAATAAGCTCCGGAGCACGAGAGAGAAGAAAATATGAACGTCGCCGGAGAGACGGGGGGGGAAAAAGCCGCTATGTCGTCTGTCGGCTCAAGCGCATCTCGGTGACGTTCATCTGGATCTTTCTCGAAGAGAGAACGAGAGAGAGAGGAAGAGGCAGAGCGACTGGTCGTCGTCCAGGCATTTACGAGACGCTCCTGACGCCGGGCATAAAGTCCACACTCTATTTCACGGTGGTCCGGCGGCGGTCGGCTCTCTCTTCTCTCTCTCTCTCTCTCTCTCTCTCTCTCTCTCGCTCTCAGCCGCGCGCTCTCGAGAAGAGATATACAGCGTGCGCCTGGGTGTATGGTATCACGATTCCCTATCGAGTGACGAGGACGAACGTCTACTCGTGGAACCATAAAGGCTCTCTCTGTTGCATTTTTTCCTCCCTTTGTCTCTCTCTCTCTCTTATATTGCTCGCGCGCGCGAGAGAGAGCGGCTTCGAATCACGAACACGAAGAGGAAGAGGAGGAGGAGGAGGAGGAGGAAAGATAGGGACGCGCTCATTTGTCGTAATTGTACAATTTCATCTGGGAGTAGATAGCCGAGTGGAAAGCCCCGAATCAAGCTGGTCTGTGTGTGTAGCAGCGATATAACTCGCATTTTATACATGAAAATTGAAACACGTGTATCTGCGTATACAACGTCGAGAACGAGCGACTCATGGCGACCCCGTAATTTATGCACCCCTTTACGGCCATGTGACATTTTCCAACGACGTGTGTTGTGCCTATCACGCTCTGTATCGCCGCGGCGCGATAAAACGTAAGAAACAGACTCGTTTCGTGCGCGCGCCATGATACGCAGATATTATAGCCACCAACGTTGAATTCTCGAAACTCGGATGAAACTAGCTCTCCATTTATTTTTCTCTCACTCGCTCCCATCCGAGCAGCAGCACCTTTCTAGCCGACGCGTGTGATTCACGGCTTATCGAGGGAATGTATCTCTCTCTCTCTCTCTCTCTCTCTCTCTCTCTCTCTCGCGGAGAGCAAAAAAGAAAAAATCCGCGTGATTCATTTGAAAATGACGAGGCTACGTGTAACGCAGGCACGCACTTTGCGAAAGAAGCGTATAATAATTTTCGGGCAGCGAGCGCGCGGTGATAGTGACGAATGAGATCCAGTTTGTGAAATCTTCCGCGCAGCTATGGCTGCTGCCGCCGACACTTGCGCAACTCGCGCGAGTTTCACGCGACGACGAGCATTGCTCTGCCGGCGCTGCTGCTGCCTTTCTCTGATAAATCTCGTTTATCTCTCGCGCCCCCTTTTCTACGGCCGCGAGCGAGAGAGAGAGAGAGAGAGAGAGAGAAACCGAGGGACCATACACGGAGATAAGGTCCTAGGAATATGACGGGCTGTCCCGCAGCGCGAAATTCCTCTCGGCCCTGCTTTATAATATATTACAAATATTGCAACCGGACGCGAAGAGCGAGATCTCTAATGAGAGAATTCTCGAGACCGCGAGCGCGCACATAATCTCTTGCGTGCGAGCGTGTTTATTCTTGGCTTCTCCGCGATGCTTGATTAGCGATAATAAACATCAATCAATGAGGATTTACAATGTCATCTCAGCGCGCATGCAGGCCTATACGTATATAAGCTTCGAGAGAGAGAGTGCAGAGCGTTTCGCAGCGGCGAAAAATGAAGGAGAACAAAAAATAAAGGCGGGGAACCGGTCTTTGGTGTGTACGTACACATCTATCGCTTATTCAGCAGCGAGATAAGTACGGGCTCGCGCAGGTTATCTCCGGGCGATTCGGAGAGAGAGAGAGAGAGAGAGAGAGAGAACTCGAAAAGCACGCGGCGGCTATCTCCGTAAGGCTCGTGCCTACACGCCATCCTCGCAGCGGATGTAACACACGTACGAGGAGAAAGATTTTAACGAAGCCGAGGAGCGAAAAAATGACGAACGCCGCTTGGCTATTTTCGGTGAGAGCTTATACATTTTTTCGCTCTTTCTTCGGCCGCTTTATAAATTATTCATGCTAAGGATGTCTTAAAGTGTTGCGCGAATCGACGCTTTCTCTCTCCTCCTACTTGCCCGTCATTATTATTTTTCCCTCGAAACAAAGCTGCGATTCGCTGTGTACAAATCGCCGCAGACAGTTGGCTTTTCTATTTAATCTCGAGCTGACAAATGGCGATGACTCAAGCGTAATCCCGTCACACGCAGTGCAAACACGCGGGGAGCCGAATATCTGTACGAGAGATTTTCTGCCTAATACATCGATTCTCCCTTTCGCTGTATATGTGTATATTATGTAGCGCGTACATCGGCGTGTCGAAGAAAAGCGGCCGAAACAAATGCTTCTCGAATTACTCGAGCGAAAATTAACGACTTCCACATCCGCAGACAAGAAGCAGAGGCAGCAGAAGAAGAAGAACCAGCTGCTTATCTCTACGGTCGGCCTTTCGCGCATCAACGTGAAACAACCAGAAGCAACAATCGAAATTGCACGCGCTTATTACCGAGCCATTTTTTTTCTCTCTCTCTCTCTCTCTCTCTCTCTCTCTCATTCTTTCTTTGTTTCTTTCGCGCCGCTTTATCGGCGCTTGTTTTTTCTCGCCGCAGCCGCTGAATTGAGACTTTTCGCACACTTCCTCTCGACGTTTATTCGCCATTGTCTCTCTGTCGATATCTCTTCCTGCGGCCAAAGATTTCACTCTTTCTCTCTCTCTCTCTCTCTCTCTCTCTCTCTCTCTCTCTCTCTCTTTCGTGTTTCACGCGGAACATGTGAATTACGGAAAAATCACTGGTGCCTTACCTCGAAGTGTATACAGTATACGTGAAGCGAGTTTTTCGCACAACGCTTTTTACACACGACACGACACTTCTCTCTTGGCCGACTCACGCATACACATTACACACACATACATATTCCGAAGAGTGAGAAGCAGCGCTCGTACGTGACTTCCGCCTGGCTCGCTCTTTTTTCGCTTCGTTCCGCCGCCCGTACATGTATACGTGCAGGTCTTTCGATCGCCGTCGCCGGCAGCGCTAAGTTACATAAGCTCTTTTTTTCACGCGTACAGAAGCTTCTCGGCCGCAGCGATTCGCAGAAGCGAGCGTATATACATATACACATAGCCACGCAGGCTGAATTCGAAAATTATATAGCCGACGCGCGGCGCAGCGGCGGCGATAAATCATGCTTCGCTGTGCGCCGGATAGCCGATCAATTTAGCGGACACAGCGAGCGAGAGAGAGAGAGAGAGAGAGAGAGAGATCTACGTTCCGAGAATATATTTATACGAGGAATGCGCGCGTGTGGCTGAGCTGGCGAATTTGCTTGTTATTCGGAAAGCAGCTCTCTCGCACTCGCCTAAACGCCCGTTCAAATCGCGCGAGTGAGTGAGAGAGAGAGAGAGAGAGAGAGAGAGAGAGAGAAGACGAGAGAGGAGGAACCTGTTTCGTGCTCATAACGGTCCAGCCGCCAGCGAGCGGCGACGTTCTCACGTAGCGAGTTTTAGACACCTTAGCAACAAGTTTCTCTTTACAATTTCGTCGCCCGTCACAGAAATGCGGATCTATGTTTACTCATAGGTGCGGAGCGTGCAAATCGAAGCCCACGAAGATGTTTCGGCAAGTCCAAGAGCACGGTATGAAGTTCCTACTTTCTGAAATCTACGTAGGAACTCTATACCTCGCTGCTGGATCTCTACCATATTCATTGAAATCACCTGTTCGGTAATCTCTCGGCGCTGCTGATCCCACGACGCTCGATGTTCCTTCACTGACTATACTCACACATCGTCGTCGTCCGTCGGCACTATATACTCGCACAGCCTTGGCTCCGATCTATTCGTCTCTCTCTTCGCTTCGACGTCGCCGACGACGCGGAGGAAAAACGTGACGATTACGAGCACGTGGATTAACATTTTTCGCTATGCGACGACGGACATACTTACTTGCACTATTCTAAAGCAGCGGCGGGCTTTCACTGCTGAATAAGCGATTCCTTTTTTTTTTTTTTTCGCCCAAGTTTACGGCTTAGGTATTGCAACAGCGCCGGCAACGATCACCTTCACTTTTCAGCAGCAATCGACGTAGTTTTACAAAAGTATACATTGCGCTGCACAGAGTCACACTTCGCTCGGCGTATGTACAGTTGTTTCGATGGACAATTTCGAGTGAAATCCAGGCACTGTTTCTCGTCGACGATGTTGGAGGGAGCGAGCACACAGTCAGGCAGGCAGGGAGAGAGCAGGGAGAGCTGGTAGGCGCGTCTGGGGCGAAGGTCCGCGGAGCACTGAGGAGCCAGCTCGACGAGATAGACACGAGCCAAAGGCGCGCTGCTGCGGCGGCGGCGGCGGCGGCGGCGGCGGCTCGAAGCACTCGCACACACACACACAGCAGCTCTCTCTCTCTCTCTCTCTCTCTCGGTCCCGTGATTCCCCCTACTCTCTGATGTATGCCATATACCTCGACGGCAGCAGCAGCAGCAGCAGCAGCAGCCCACCCTCTCTACTTGGTCTTGCTGCGTGCGTGCAGTGCCGCGAGAGCTTCCCGTCTGTACGCCGCTGTACGTGTGTGCGTGCGTGTATAGGTATATGGATTCCGAGGGGGCCGAGCGACGCTGATGCCTCTGGCGGCCGGCGAGGAGTGACGCGCACGCACGACGTCGACGTCACCGCGGAGAGCACGTTGCGCTCCGAGTCGGAGAGCGTGCAGAGAGAAAAAAATCCGAGGAGAGGGAGAGACGTGCTTAGAGAACCACACCCAAGTACATGCACGCTACGGAGCTGACTCTTCTTACCGAGAATTCTTACGAATCGTCCTCTTTGCACGGAGCTCGCGACTTTTAAGGCGAAAACTGGCTTTTACGAGCTTATCGCTGCCGCAGCCTCGAGCCAAATCGCCGTGCGAGAGAGAGAGAGGCGAAAAAAGCGATGCGGCGGCGGCTGGAATCGAAAGGTTAAGTTAGATTAGTTTCGGCTCTTATGCGCCGGCGGCTTCAAAGGGACTCGAGAGAGAGAGAGAGAGAGAGAGAGAGAGAGAGAGAGAGAAGCAGCGACTCTTTTCTTCGACATAAATTTCGAGCTCCCGCCGCTGCCGTCGTTGCAATCTTTCGAGAGCTCCGCGGCTGCAGCGCGCGACTTTAAACGCTGTACAGCTGCGCGCGCAAAAGAAAACAAACAGCGCTCGCGCAGAGCAGCAGCGGAGGAAATTATTTTCACCGCTTGTGCGCGCGCGCCGGCTGCGGACCGAGATAATAAAATAGAATTTATACCGGCGGTGCGATTACTGCGGCTACCGCGAAATAAGAGAGCGGCGCAAGCCCGCGCGGGGAGAAGATGCTCGCTTTGCATGCGCGCGTTCGCGAGAGGGACTTTTTTCGCGAGATCCTCTCTCTGGTTCGCGATCGGACGATAATTCCGGTTTTCGCACTTGGCGCCGTACACCGCAACGAGAGAGAGAGAGAGAGAGAGAGAGAGAGAGAGACGACGAAGGATAATTAAAGCCGGTGCAGCAGAAGGGCTCTAACGAGTCGCACGAGTCGTGGCTCACGACACCGCTGCTGGAGAGCGACCCGCCGAGAGAGCGGAGCAAAAACACGGCCTCGTTTCGTCACGGGAGCGAGCGAGCGAGCCTCTTCTCTCTCTTTCTCTCTCGAGGCCTCGCTTTTTCCGCGTTACTCTTTTTAGGGCCCTCTCCGGCGCACGAGGGGAGGGTCCGCAGACGCGCGGCGCCGACGCTCTGCACGGGCCCACGCGAGAGCGCCACCGATTCACACACACACACACACACACACACACACACAGCGACATTCTGTACACGGAACAAAGCCGCTGCTGCAGCTGATGTGCTGATTCATTCGCTCGCTGTTTGCTCTCTATTACCGAGCGCGCCGAGAGCTAGAGCTCCTTTTTAATGAGTCCCGCTCGAAAAAGGTATTATCCGCGAGCGTAAAAATTCACTCGTCGGGGGACCGGCCGGCGGAATAGATAGCCGATAAGAGGCGGGCACCTGCATATACTTTATCGAGACGCGCGCGCGCGCGCAGAGCTTAATGAGTTTCTAAAGTGGTCACTTAGCCTGTCGCTCCGGAGTGGTAGCGGCGAATGTAAAACGACGACACATACGCGTCTTTGGCTACTCGCGCCGCGGCTCTCTCGGAGAAGGAGCAGAAGGAGAGAGAGAGAGAAGGGGAGGAAAATAAAAAAGAAGCGAGAGAGCCGCGCTCTCTCAAACGCTTCGGCCTTGAGGCAGCCGCTGCTGCTGCTGCTGCTGCCGCTGTGAGAACGAAAATTCCCCTCTCAGGAGTCCGCCGCCGCCGCCGCCGCCGCCGCAGCGGCTAAAAACCGCCGACGTATACAGTCGGCGAGCAATGGCCGAAATTTTCGCACGTTCGAGTTTGAGCAAACATCGGCAGAGAGAAGCCGGAGAAAAGGCTGCGCACGTGGGTGTCGGAGACGAAGCCAATCCTCTGCAGCGGGCTTTTACGAGCGCCGTATAGAGCGGACGCGAAAACAATGACTATCGAAAAGAGCGCCTCTACGGTACATCGTTCGCGACATCAAGGTTGCTGACTACTCTGACGCGATCGTGTACGTATGTATATCCGATTAATTCCGCGAGCGCGTTAAACTCGCGAAGGTGATTTCGGAGCTGCGCTATTGTAAGGCAATAATCGCTCGCATTAAATTAATCAGCTCGATAACGCGCATTATAATACGCGTAAAGAACGAGCGCGGTTCTCACGTGTAGCTACACACACGAGCTTGAGTATTAGCGCGAAACTCATTTACGAATGGATGAGAGATCGCTAGCGGAGATTCGCTCGCTCGCTCGCGCTCCGCCTCTGCGCAGCATCGAGGAGGAGAGGCCCAGCGCGCGGATATCGAGGATATCAATCAAGCTCGCCTGCCTCTTTTGCTCGCGCCTCCTCGTTGTTTTTCAAAAGCCCTCCGCTCCGAAAATCCTCTCTCTCTCGAGATAATTAGCTTTCTCTCGACCCTTTTCATTTTGCGCTCGCTCGCGCGATTAATTTGTCCTATATGCGGCGGCTCGGAAGCTGCCGTTGGAGAAGAGGCAATTTCGCGTATCCCCTCGGACGTTTCTTGATTTTAGCCACGTTAACGCGCTGTTTTCTAGCGATCCACTTCCGGAAGCGGAAACGCGCGCTGCGCGCGAGCCATCAGTCATTCTCTCTCAGCGCTCTTTGGGCGTGAACGAAACGCGAAGCGCTTTAGTCTGGCAATCAAACTTGTCGGGGAGAGAGAGAGAGAGAGAGAGAGAGAGAGAGAGTGAGAGGGTCTGCAGCGCCGGCTTTTCAACGTCTCCCTGGAAATTGCAAAACTCTCGGGCGAGATTATATTGCGCGAGCGAGCGAGGGGCGCGTAAAGGTGCCGCCAAAGCCACGTAAGCCAACGATTATTATGCACGTGAGGGATCTCTCTCTCTCTCTCTCTCTCTCTCTCTCTCTCTCTGTGATGTTCTTTCGCCGTGTGATTATTAAATTTTTTGCCTTTTCGTCGCGTCGGCGGCAGCTACCTCGGACTTAATCTAGCGTGACCTCCCTACTCTCCCCCCGAGTCTCGTCGCGCGAGTAATTTTCAAGGCTCGCGACTCTCCCGAGGATTGATGCATTACGCTCTAGAGTGAGCTGAAAACAGACGCTTTTCCTCCATTTTACAGGAAAAGCCAGCCCCGACGCGTACGCGACTCCCCGAATAAGGAGTCACGTGGCTTAATTGATTTGATTTCGAGGGCTTTTGCGTCCCACTTTCTGCTCTCGCTCTCCGCGCGCCATGCTGGGGTGCTTTCGAAATTCGACTGTTCTCCCTTCCTCCGTACGTAAAACCCTCGCCCCCTGCGCGTTAGATACTACACAGATACACACTCCCCTTGGCAGGCAAGTCGACGAGCGTATAGACGACAGCAGCTAAGCTCAAACCGGATTTCGCTTTTTTTTTTTTTCAATTATACACGCAGCACCCGTTATTCCTCTAGTGTACTTTGCGCTGAAAAATTTATCATTGTCGGGCAAAACCGAAAGTGTCCGCGCGCACAAAGACTCGCTAATTATCTAAGCGACTAACGAGGATAGGCTCGCGAGCTTTCAGCGGATAATAAAGCGGCTGGTCGGCGAGAGCGTGAAAAGTTGGCGATATAAAAAAAAAAGTCTCGTCGGCGCGCTAATTAGGAGCCGCGCTCGTTAGGAGCTGCGACGACTCTTTGACCGAGCAACAGTTGAAAGTGAGAGCGAAGCGAAAAGTATGAAAAAGCGCTGCGAGAGCGCGAAAAAAATACGGCTCTCGAAGCGTCGGATTCCATTTCCGGGAGCGATAAACTCTCGGAAAAGGCGGCCAATAAAGCGACGCTCACGCGCGCGCGCGGCTTTCGGTATTTCCGAATTGCCGATATCCCGCGGCGGGTATATATGTGCGTTATATATATATATATATATATATATATATATATATATATATATATACACATACAGCGATCGCGCAGCCGTGACGCAACGCTTCCGCGAGTGTGTGTGTGTGTGTGCATGCGACGGCTGCGTGTGCCCATGTAAATGCGCGCGCGGTGGGCGTTCCTCTGTGCGCTCGTATAATTCCGCCAATCAAACAATTTCGAGCGACGTCGCTGCGGTAACGCGATATTCCGTCTCTCTCACACACACACACACACACACGCACACTGGGCGCAACGCTTCTTGCGAGCGTTATATTTTTCGCTTTTCGCGGATAAACTTCTGCGACGAGTCGTCGACCTGAGCGATCGGCGATACACGTGCCGGATTTTCGAAACGGTCGCGAAATTAACGAGAGCGAACGGTGGATATATCGAGTTGACGAGCGGCTGATCGATTCGAATGCACGCTATGCAAACAAAGAGGGGCGGAGGAGAATAAAAGAATAAACAAGAGTGAATTCTATCCGTCGGCGCGTGTCGTCGAGAGACAGAGAGAAGCCTGCCGAGTTGAGAGAAGACCAGCACGACAAGGAGGATGACAGGAACGACTGCGACGAGAGAACACGGAAACCCCATAAAAAGGGTCTGTCATCGGCATGCCAACTCTCTCCTGGCCATCTCTCTCTCTCTCTCTCTCTCACTCGCTCGTTCTCTTTTCCATCAATTTATCTGTCCGTCCGTTCGAATGCGGCATAATTAGTTTGGAGGGTCGTCGCGTTTTTCGTCCCGCCGTGTTTTGCCTGCGTGCGCGGGGGGAGGGGAGATGCGCCCCCCGACTCTCTCTCTCTCTATAATTGTGTACACACACATGGCTGCCGCATTAACGCACGAATGAGAGAGCACCCCCGTGCAGCGCCATTTTTATCGGCCGCCACCACGCCCGGGCGTGTGTGTACGTAGAACCCACCCTCGCGACGCCGCCGCCGCCGTCAGGGGATATGCGCCCGGTGATGCGCTTAATGGAAATTTATTAATTTTTTAACTCTCCGCCGTCGACGAGCGAATTTTTCGAATAATCCCCGCTCGATTGAGGAAGGAAAAACCGCGCTCAATTCCGAGCGCAAACAGCCGATTGCACAAACACACAGCGAGAGAGAGAGAGAGAGAGAGAGAGAGAGAGAGAGAGAGAGAGCTCGAGGGAGGGCCGCGTTCAATGGAGCTTCAATTTCGCTAATTCCTCTCTTCGGCCTCGCTCGCACGATCATTCGTTTCGCTCTCTATACTCTCAATGCGATGTGCAGTGCGCGAATTTCCCGCAATAACGTCGTTTTGCTCTCGCGTCCGGCGTACGTGTGTATATGTGTGTGCCTGGATACGTATGATTTCCGAGCCCCCCGCCTGTACGACCGCAGCTCGCCGAGATTACTACTGTTTGCCGATGTCAGAAATTTTACACTAATTACCCGCGCTGGCGGCTTCCTCTCTCCCGGCTTTATTTGCTTTATATTATATTATTACACGTTTCGTCGAAATTCCGCAGACTCGCTCGGGCTCGAATTGATCGCCCGACAATAAAGTCATTTGTCCGCTTGACTCTCGGAGCTCTTTATTTTCCCTTTTAACCCTTGAACCGCAGCGCCGGCTTTATAGAATATGAAAAGCTGCGACACGATTAAAGGAGCCCGCGTGTATACAGTCTCCGGCCCTCTCTCCGTTGAAGATAGAGGCTGCCGCAGCAGTTCTCTCTGCGCCCCGACGAGTCATTTAATTAAATCCTTTATCCGGCTCGGCCCCGCGCGACCAGACGCTAAAGAATTAAGCGAACGCGCGCGCCACGGACTATAGGGGGGAACCGAGCGAGAGAGACGGAGAGAATAAGAAGAACACAGGAGAAGAAGACGCAGCAGCAGCGACGGCAGAAGAGGAGGAGGAGGAGTAGGCGAATAAAAAGAAGAAACTGATCCGTTCAATGGATCGAGGAAAGCTCGAGGGGAACAATCGCTCGGGGGGGAATTAGCGCGCGACAGGCGGAATTTGTAACGTGCCGAACTTGTTGAGTAAATACAAAGAGAGAGAGAGAGAGAGAGAGAGAGAGGGGGGGGCGATCGTCGCGCCGTTTCACTTAATTAAGGGACAATGACTCGTTAGAAAAATTCGAATAAGCTTTCTACTCTCTGTTTCTTCTTCTTCTCCTCCTTCGAGCTTGCGGGAGTTATTCGAGTAGCTATTAATAGCTCGCTCGTGACGAATCTGATCGCCGCGCGGAGAGAGCAGACACACGACGATTCTATAATTGAACGACGCCTGCAGAGCCGAGAGGCCAAGAATAAAAGCGTATATGTGCTGCACAGGCCGTCGGCGCACGTGTAGCGCTGAATTTTCATTCCGCTCTTGCATTATTGCGCCGCGATCGCTTTTTACAACGAAAATCAATGAAAGCTCTCGAGTGACGTCATCGGCGGGACGAGTGTGCGCGTACCCGCCGTCGCCGTCGCCGGCTGCAAAGCGCAATGACACTGGCCAGCTCACGACGAGACAGATTAAATGATTAGGCACAAAATGCTGCGCTCCCCGTCGCTGCACGATGATCTCACTTTTCGAGCTTGCAAAAGGTCACTTTGTCGGATTGTCGAGCCCGCAGTTTGTACAAAGCTTCTTAACTCGCTTATTTACGGCGACGGCTGGTTGGAAACTATTTCTCATTTTTTTTTTTTTTCACGACGGCGAGTAATTGGAGGATCGAAGCTCGCGCGCATCGGACGACGAAACTTTAACGACGCGACACGCTGAGCCGGTAACCCATAAACGAGGACCGCGTGCCGCACGCTCGCAATCGGAAGAGATCGACGGAGAGAGAGAGAGAGAGAGAGAAAAAAAATAACGCGCGAGGGGAAATCCGGGAGCAGCTCTCTCGCCCTTTCGCATGCAAATTCCAGGACACCTGGGGAAAAAAGGTCGTATGCAAATGCGCCGAGCGACCCCTGTGCGAGCCCGTGTGCAACTCTGTGCAGTGTACAACGACGTATTCCAGCAAATTTCAAGATTCCCGAGACCGAATTACTATGGCTGATTTATTCGACGCAGGTATACTGATGGAGCCAAGGGGGAGCACTAATGCTCTCTCGTAGCGTGAAAAGTCCCAGATCGATATTACAACGGTGAAAGCGATGCAGCCTCCGCGTATCTCCGGCGATCTCGGCGGCGTTAATTGACTTGACGATTCTTACCCGCTCGTTAACTAGCCGGCTCATCTGACCTGATCCTTTGTCCCGATGACTTTTGAGCCAGGCCCTTCTGTAACAAAAAGCAGATTTACACGTGTTATGCGCAGCGTAATGCGTGTTTGGCTAGAGGCTTAACGAGTCCGTTGAGATTTGGGAGAAAAAGGAGAAAAATTAATGATCGACTCGTGACTGTCGAATTCGTCGAGAGCGGCGTGTAACGTCTTCTTCCTTTAGGAGGATAATTGCCCGCTGCCGATGACAAGCCCTGGCAAAACATTCCGCTGTCGCGTTTTAATAATCGTCCACGGAGTTCCGTTTACTCGCGTAATTCCAGGTTACGGATACATTACACTCGTGCACACACATACACACAGGACTAGAGCATAGAGTCGCTCGCGGAAGTCGCTTGCGGGCTGCGTGCGCGCATTTATTATCGACACGCGGATGACTCAATCGCTGGTTTCTCGAGCGACAGTCGCCGCTGCGCACGTAAGGCAAACACACAGAGCGGCCAGTGTGTGTATTATATAGCTGCGCGGCACGAAAAAGAATGCGGAGAGCAGCAGCAGCAGAAGAAGAAAGGGAGGAAGGAAAAGTGGCGCGTTCGGTGGGCGTGTCGGCCCGTATCGAACGGGCCACCCAACTAGGCTCTGCTGCAGTCTCTCTCTCTCTCTCTCTGCCTGCGATTCTTTCTCTCGTTCTCCGAGCTGCTTCCCAATTATGCAATTACACCGAGAGAGAGAGAGAGAGAGAGAGAGAGAGAGAGAGAGAGAGAGAGAGAGAGAGAGAGAGAGAGCGTCCACTTTAGCGGTAGCCTCGATCTCGCCGGCGCGCCGCTGTATACGCAGTGCAATTGCGCAATTGCCGGCGCTGCAGTTTTGACAGGTATACAGAGAGTATAAGAGTGCCCCTTCCTTCCCCTTATAAACACGCACACGCGACAGGAGAGATTTTCGGCGCGCGTTAATTGCGGCCTACTCTCTCGTGTGTGCATGCATAATGACGTAATGACTCTTTCAGAGGCTGTAATGACCCCGCTGTTAAGGTTTCTCTCTTCGGTGCCGCGGCCTGCTGCCCCCTCCCCCCTCTCGCATAAGAGCGAACGTTGCTCCCGCCGGTGATGTAATAAGCGCGAGCGAGATCGCCCGGCAATTATCGCGCAAGGACCTTCCGCAACCTAGAGAGCAGCGGCGGCAGCACCTCGTGACGTAACTCGCGCGCGTATTAACTATACCGGAGAGAGAGAGAGAGAGAGAGAGAGAGCCCCTTCGAGAGAGTATATAAGGAGGGGAGAGAGAGAGAGAGAGCTAAGCACGTGCCACCGCACGCTCGCGCGCCGGCTCTCCTTTTTCGCCTTGTTGTAGCGCGCGCGCGGCCTTTTGTTCGCTCATTTATTTTCATTCACCGATTAAATTGCGGTTGTAATTACCAGGCGGTCGGCTCTTTCTCCGGGGCGGGGAGCCGCTCTTTCTGCCTTCTCCTTAATTCTCTCTCTTTCTCTCTCTCTCTCGCTCTCTGCGGTGATGCTTACGCCGGGATTTTAAACATAATCGCCGCACGAGGTGAGATTTCGCCGGCGCTGCTGCTGTTATTTTCGCGAGCCGTGCAATCATGCTAATTGTTGCCTATTGACTAAATCGCACAGCCGCGGATCCGTGTAATTCCGTCGATCGCTTTATTGATTTTTTCCCCTTCCCTCGTGCTGCCTCTCAACGACGCGCGATTTATGGCGCCACGAGCGATAATTGCGCGTATGCAAACTCGATTAGGCTCTTCTGTTCGTTTTTTTTTAGAGAGCTCGACAAATAAGCGCTCTCTCTCTCTCTCTCTTTCTCCTCTCGTCAAAACGCTGCGGCTTTGTCTCGTGATCAGAGGATGAGCGATTGAGACGTCGTCGCAGGACGCGCGCGCTTGCGGTAGCTCTCTCGGTGTCTCAAAAGCGAGTCTGATGGCCGGCCGTTTCTTATCTTCGCCGAACAATGGCAGAAAGAAGCCCGGCTCTTGCTCCGTTCTCCGCGGGGAGAGAAAGCAACGGTCAATTTGCTAATGATGCGGCGGCTCGCTAATTAGCGCCGGAGACGGGCTTTCGGCAAACCTGTCTCTCACTGACAAAACTTCTCTTTGCGCGCATTGTCGCCGCGGAATTTCTTTTCCTCTTTCGCGGGCTTTTTTCCCCGTGAAATACTGCAAATGGACGATGCTGCGAGGGGAGTACAAGAGAGAGTTGCTATTTAGTCGAGCGAAAAGTGTCCCTTTTTGCGCGGTATATAGAAACGAGAGAGAGAGAGAGGGAGAGACAAAGGGGCAATGCGTTAATCACGACGGCGACAATTTTTCGCGGAGCAACTCGTATTATACATCGTGTACGTTTCATGCGCGGCCCGAGAAAGTCGCGACTAATCAGAAACCAGTTTTTTCCGCCGCGTGCTCGCGCGCAGCGACGTAAACAGAGAGGCTACATTTTTTCGCTGATTATGAGACTGCTCGCTCGGAGGGCCTCGGAAATAAATTCACGAGAGATCGCGTGTGGGTTTTTGGCTGCTACGCTTGAGAGAGAGAGAGAGAGGAGAGACAGCAGCATGTGGGCCCCGACGATTCCCCGCAGCGGCAGATGTTTTCGCTCTCGTGAGATCCTAACTATATGCACGTCTGCTCTATAGTCGGTCTATAAGCTTGAGTCATACCCTTATGCGCTGCGTACGCTGGATTTACACGATTTACATGATTGATACAACTCGACGCAGAAATTCTATCAATTAATCCGCAGCTCCACCGAGAAATTTATTCAGAAATAAGAAAGAGAGAAAAGAAAAAAAAAACGATTGGGCTCCCTCCCACGATGATATCATATTTTCTCTCTTTTTTTTTTCGGATGGCCCGGTAGGGCCCTCTCAGCCTGCAGCACCCCCCGCATGAACGCGCGGGGATAGGGGTAGCTTGTCTTTGCTATTTTTTTCTTGCCGCTTCGCCCTTTTTTCGGCTCCTCTCAGCCGCAGCCGCCGCCGCCGACGTCTCTCTTTTTCTCCTTCCCTTTTTTGCCGATGCTTCTTTTTCAAGCTTGTACCTCCAATTTTTCTCTTCTCTCCCGGCCGCGCGCGCGCGCGCGCGCGAGAAGAAGCAGAGGGGAACACGAGACCGCGAACAAGACGCGACGTGTACGGGCCGCCCGCGTGTCCGCTCGGTAAATTTCTTCGCCAGACCGGGCTGAAAAGTGAGCCGATATTTGCTCGCGCTTGAGATATTCACTCGGAACGGACGTAAATATTCGCGGCGAGCTCCGAGTATAACTATCCGGATTCGTAATGCGAAACGCGAGGGAAAGATCAGCGAGAGGGTCGTAAATTTGGCCTTTTCATTTTACTACTGTCAAATCTCGCCGCGTCGTTAAACGTCTCGTCATTAATTAGCCCCATAAAAGTCGGGGAATAAGAGCCGCGCGAGCAAACAAGCGGCCGCTTGAATGATTCGCCCGAAGAGTCAATAATTTTCAATAAGCCTTTAATCCGCGAGAGAGGGCTCAATTAAAAAAGTGTAGAAGGCCGATAATTTTCTCTCCTCTCTCTCTCTCTCTTGGAAAGAGTCGAAAAAGAAAGGAGAGGAGAAGAAAAACGGATGCAAGCGGGAGCTCGCTCCGTCCTCGTTAAATATTTTATCGGTATTTTAATCGGGCCGAAGAGCGGGACGGAGCTTTTGATTGGGCCGCATTGATCTCGCTCTTTGGCTTTAAATGCCCCCGCGTGTGCGTGCGTGCGTGCGAGCTGTGCCCACCTCTTTTTAATCTTCATCGTTCTCCTGGACTCTTCTCTCTCTCTCTCTCTCTTTCTCTCTCGGTGTGTTGTGCAGGCCCCTGGGTTATCGAGAGCTAAGCGGTAACCTGACCGGCCATTATAATCGCATCAAGCGACGAGCCCGAGAGAGAAAGAGGCTGAGCGCACGAGAGAAGAGGAGGAGGAGGAGGAAGAAGAAAAAGACGAGAGAGGGGCCCTACAATTTATTCCGTGTAATTTCGAGAGAGAGAGAGAGAGAGAGAGAGAGAGAGAGAGAGAGAGAGAGAGGAGCCGGGACGTCGACCCCCGAGTGAAATTTCGGGGTCCGATTTTTCGGAAATTGATGGCCTACCTCCTGGATCCAATCTCCCGGCGTTATATTCCTTTATATATGTTATTTAAAGTGCCGGGCATTTAAAGCGCGCCGCGAAAGAGAGACAGAGAGAGGGACCGAATAGTCGCGATTTTTCAAGCTTGTAAAGCTGCGTCTCGATTATGCACGTCGTTTGCCGATTATCGCCCGCAGCTTTTTCACCACTGCCGTTGCTGCGTCTCTTTTTGCGCCGACTGCGTCAGCGTGACTCGTCGTCTCCATTACGAAACTGTCATTAGAGCTCGCGCGCGCGACACTCGCATACACATATATACACACACACAGCTGTCTCGCGGCGCTAATTTTTCATCGAACGACTTTATTTATTCTCTCCTCGAAAAAACGCGCGTGATTAATGCTGATACGACGGGCGGTTGGATAAAAAAGAAATAATAAATTGGAATAAATCTACTGCAGAGCACAGGCCGAGTCGGGCCGAAAATCCAATCATCTCTCTCTCTCTCTCTCTCTCTCTCTCTCTCTCTCGGCGGCTGCCGCGTCGGTAAAAAAGCCGGCCGTAAAGCGCCATTAGCCGCTGTGCACACAGACGGACAGAGCAGGGTATATCGTTAAAAAGGATTTTAGAAAAATGAAACTCGCCTGCAGCAGAGCGGCAGTCTAATATACTGTCTCGCGCGCTCGTTTTTATCATCGCTCGCGCGGGCATAAAATATGCCGAGCGAGAGATTCGCGAGTCCCGAGAGTAATTTCCATGACATTAGAAACGTAAAACCGTTTGCCGTTCGATGTATTATGTATACACACGTGGGACTCGCGCAGAGAGACAGCTAATGGCTTCCGAGTAGACATTCCCGGAGAGACAGACCGAGAGATCACAGATGGCTTCTTCTTCCGCCTTTAACCCCTTTCGAAATTCTATCTATCCGTGGACATTAATATTCCGAGGGAGAGGGATCGCGTCTGTGCATAACAGACTAGTAGCGATATTCGCGGGAACCCGCGGTGACCCCCCTCCCCTATTGTACACACGTATCGACTATTAGCATAGCCGAGGAAAAACTTTCTCACGTGTTGCTTTCTCTCTTTCCGCTTATCAAATTTAAAGCCTCCGCCACAGCAGCAGCGGCAGCAGAACAAATTGCCGAAATTCTCGGGTATTATTTATCGCGGCGAGCGCGCTCGGCCCCGCTAAATGGGATTTCGAAAGAAACATTTATAAGCGGCTAGCCGGGCGAAGATATAAGGCATCAACGGTCTTCTCCTCGTGAGGTCGTCCTCGTCCTCGTCGCACATGTGCGCGCGGGCCCCAACCCTTCCCTCCGCTCGCTCGCTCGCTTGGGATTTTCATAAAATTCCCATAAATAAGACCGCGAACGCGGGCCGGCCTTATTTATATACAATATTTATACGGCACGCACGGCTCTCGCTCGGCGGGTCTTATAACTTTCTCCCTCTCCCCCGGCATCTTGCGCGCGCACGGCTTCTCTCTCAATGACGAAGGGTGAAAAGGTCGAGGAGAGAGAGAGAGAGCAAGGGAAAAAAAGCCTCACACCTGTGCTCGCGCGCGGAGCCGAGCTCTCGTGTGATCAGCCAGCATATATATATATATATATATACCCACTCGCCGCGGCGATCTGACCGATAAAACTGCTTCGTTAAGCCGCTGAATAATCGCCTTGTTTTTCGTATCTTTTTCCCCGTATTTACTACGTAGCCACAGCTCGGCCTCTCTCTACTGTGTATATTCGTTTCTCTCTCTCTCTTTTGCTCGCTGTGCGCGCCGCCGCTTTTTCCACAAATATAATTAAGCAATTTGCATTTTACGTTCCTCGCCGCCGCCGCTATTATTTTTACTAGCCGCGCGGCAATTTCGAATTATCGCGTTTGCTTTGCGCCAATTAACATACTTCGGCTGCACTCGAGCTTGTTAATAACGTCGCGTCTATAACCCCCCTTTTAAAAACTTCTCCTATTCAGGAAACTCGCGCCCTTATTCCGAGTGCCCACTTGTATACACGTATATTTTGTGTACGTGTGTAACCTCGTTACTCGCGGCACGCGAGAGTGAAAAAAAAAGAGGCGAGCGCTCGCGCAAAAAGCGATCGGGAAAAATCGCCGCGCTGGCGCGGAAAAATAACTTCCGCTCGTTCGACTTCCATTCGACTGTGTGTATGCGAGAGCGAGAGGGGGTGCGAGTGCGAAATAAAAAGAGGAGTGCTGCAGTCTATATACAGGCAGGGGGAAAAAGCAAAACTGTTTCGGCTCGCTCATCTCGTGTATACCCGCGCGTAGATTTGTGCCTGCGCTATGTGTGTGGGTATCGAACTCATCGTCCGCGTCACTCGTATATTGGCCCTTGGAGCGATTTTCTCTCTCTCTCTCTCTCTCTCTCGGTGTTTTCGTTGTTGCTGCAGCAGCGGCGGATAAATTGCTCTCGATCCGCGTGCGACACTTGTTTGATTTTCGATTTTTCGTAGGCAGGTGCGCCCAGTCAGTCGTTAGGGGGATGCTCTGGGATAAATCAAGTGGAAGGGTTGCTGGAGCGAGAGAGAGAGAGAGAGAGAGAGAGGAGAGTGGCCTTGGGAGTAAAAGAGAGCGTTAGCATCGAGAGAGACCGGTCCCGAAAAAAGGCCAGTAAAGATAGGCACGGGAAGGTGGATGCTAAGTGCCGGTTGTCGGTCGGATAGAGAAGGAAAAAAGCAGAGCACGAACGGACGCGCGGAGAGCAAGAAGACTCGGTTCTGCTGCCGCTGCTCTTGAGCGAGAGAGAGAGACAGAGAGAGAGAGGAAAAAGAAGAAGAGCAGCAGTTGCCTCGTGCTGCAGCAGCAGCAGCAGCAACAGCAGCGAGACGACTGAAGATATCAATCAACGGTCGCATTGTGCTGCGGGGATAATTTGACGCGCGGCTGAAAGGGCCCCCGATCTCGAATTCCACGATCGGATAATGGTCCTCTCTCTCTCTCTCTCAGTGTAGTCGACGACGGGGAAAAAAAGCGTAAAGACCTGGGCCCCGGGTTGCCTCCTACTCAATAATAATACAACCTCGGCTTCAGTGCCTTTCTTCCGCGCGCGCGAGCCCTCGCCGAGGGAAAAAGGGAGGAAGGGAGATGAAGAGCCCGGGCCCAGCCTCCCGCCTACGCGCGGCCCCGCGCGATGACGTCGGGACTTTTCAAATTTATATTGCGGCTCTCTCTCTCTCCGCCTCGATTCCCCGAGATAATTTATCGATAAACCAAACGCACACGCAGCCGTGGGAACAACATTCGTATACGGCCGTATTATCGCGGTAACGAGGTGATCGGCGAACTTTTCCGCGAGAAAGCGCCTGATCGAAAAGCGAGGGAGCGAAGAGCTGGCTGTGCAACGATTTCGGCAGTCTCGAGAAGAATCGAAACTCCAGCGCCGACGGCCTTTTCATGCCGACTGACGTTAAAATATTATATTCCTCGAGCGTATAACGACTCGATCGCGTGCGATTAACATTATGCCTCCCTCCGATATATCCCTCTCTCTTTACGGCGCTTTCTATTTTTCATTCGCCGATCCACGCAGCAGTGGATAGGTATATTTCCAGCGATAACCGGCTAACAAGAATATCGCGTACACCACCACGCGAATTGCCGCCGAGCAAATTGAAACGCACTCACCGTATTTGTGTAATTTAAAAGTCAAGAAGCCGCTGTTACACTTTAACGCGCACGGCCTAACTTACGCACAAAGCGGCATAATGCGATTTTCCCCGGCGATTTCCAGCGACTTTTTCCGCGTCTCTCTTCGGAGCCTCAAAGGACGCGCGGCGCTGAATGGAGCTCGCTCCTTTTTTTCATCCTCCTTCGGCCGTGCTCTCTCTCTCTCTCTCTCTCTCTGACAATGAGAATCGATCCGGCGCTGCAACTACCTGTTCGATGGTGCGGCACGCGCTGCCACGGCCTCTTGTATATTTTTCCGTCTTCACCGAGAGAAGCGAAGCCTGTATACCTGCGCGACGTGAAAAAGAGCCGTTCTCTATTTAGGGACTATTGCGCGAGCGAGCAATGGATGAATGACGATTGTTCGCTGCGGTTTGTTGTTCGACGGAGACAAGTGTCTTCCTGTGTGCGCGAGCGAGTATAAGTATATTGTGCGGTGAAAAGGCCTTTGGAGAGAGGCCGAGGGAGTGTAGGAGCGACGGAGAGAGAAAAGCGACGCGTGTTTCCTCTGGGACAACCTGTCGATGCGCGCGAGTGTATTTATATCTCCGGCGGCGACGTCTCGACTCTCTGACTAATTTCGATCGACACGGCAGATATACCGTCGCGCTCCGCTATGATAATGAAGCCGACGACAGTGAGAGCGAGAGTCTATTGAATGGAGCCACGAAATAATCAACGTCATCAATCAAAGCCCAAGCGAGAGAGGCTATACTCGCGCGAGCGAGCAAAAGGACAAATTGATCCTTTTTTCGAGAGGGGAAAAAAGAACTTTTTTCCTTTTTCTCTTTTGCTCTTCGCTCAGAGAGAGAGAGGGCTTACCTTCTTTTTGCGCGTCGTCGTCGTCGTCTTCTTCTTCTGCTGCTTCCTCCTCGTCGTCTTCTTCTTCTTCTTCTTCTTCTTCGAGAGAAGATTGCAAGGCTGCTCGATACTCGGCGTGGCATGCGAGGATGAGAGAAGATCGACGAGCGCGAGCGAGCGTAGCGGAGAGCCGGTTATCGTTCCTGAGTAGCAGTTAATCGCGTATAGCAGTCTTCACTTTGATCCTCTCCCTCTCTCCCTCTCTCTCTTTCTCGCACAGAATTTAAATCATATACATCTCGTCAGTTTGCACTTCGCGCACTCGGGACGCGTCTCTGTCTGTCAGTCCGATCAGCGGCACGCAGACTTCCGTCGGCTGCCTCTTCTCCTTTTTTTCCTTGTATACTCCGAGTGAGCGCGCGAGCGAGCGAGAGAGAGAGAGAGAGAAAACGCGAAGGACTTCCTTCCAAGAAGAGATCGTTGCACTTTTAAGGTAGCGCACGACTACCGCAGTCGCTCTACGTGTTCCAGCGATGCGCGCGGAAGGGTCGTCCGTCTTCGAGGAAAGAAGCCAAAGTGTCTCTAGGCTCTAACGGTAAACGACGTATCCGCTTCCGCGTCTTCTGTCTCTTGTGCAGGTGCGCCAGCAGCGAGTTTTCTTCTATGTCCCCCTCGCGGGAGGCCCTGATAAGCGAGAGCGAGTAAAGTAGACTGTGCTGTGGCGGAGAGCGAGCGACGGCCGCTCGACTCGAGGCTCGGTGACGTTCTGCGGCGATAGCGCCGCGAGTCTCGCGGCCGTGCTGCAGTTCCGCTTCCAATAGAGACCGGCGAGCTGGCTCTCCCCCCCCCCCCCCCACCACGAGCCGCCTCGCCGCTGCCGCTGCTGCTTTATCGTCGCTATCCCCACCAGCCGCGCCACCCCCTACCCCTCGGCGGACTGTCGAACTCACCGCGGGGTGGCAGCAGCGGCCCGTCCGCGATTCGGGGGTGAATCGACCCCTTCCTCTGACTTTCCTTCATCCCCCGCCACCCCCCGCTCGCTCTCCCGCACGGCTGGGAAGGAGACAGTCGCGCGTGGGGGAGAGCGCCCGGATGGTGGGGAGGGTGCGCGGGGGTAGGGTGCTGCCAGCCCTCCCTCCAGCGCCGTCGCGGCACGCGCGTGCGTTTACCCCGAGACTCGCGAATTTCGAGAGAGTATGCGGTGTCGTTGGATTTTTGGATTACGTACACGGTTACTTTCATTCTATAATCGAAAATAGTTGGCATGCGAACGCATGCCGGGGAAATAGCATATGCCCAACGTGACGGTTATTTATATGCTAGTGTACTCGAGGCGAGAGTCGGTACTGTAATTTAAGCAGAGAAATCACCGTGGCTGCGATGATACGGCTTACAGATTATGCGCGACTGTTAATTTCGACGCGAACGTTTTTACCGAGCCGTAGCAGCTCGAGCGGAGCGATAAGAGGCGATAATGCAAGCGCTATCTCGAGGCTGATACTACTTTCGAGCACCGAGTGCGAGGAATACGAGGTGCGTTTCACGAACATTTTCTTACGAACGAAATCGTCTCGTCTAGCCTGTATTTCAGGCGGAATAAAAAACTAATTGTGGCGTTATCTCATTGCATAAAAAACAAAAGTAATAAGATTATCGAGATGGAAAATTTGGTTGATAAACCGCGCGGATCGAATTTTCGGAGTCGCAGTAGTAGCAGACGAATCATCCGGGCAGATAGTATCGCTGCGCGCACGAAAACAGGCGACACACGCACACACGTTACTTATTTTTCGGTCGATACGAAATTTCACGTCGCCTATCTTATCTCGGTCTCTCCCATCCGTCACGCGCGCGAACGCTTTATCGAGGCTTCTATTTATAGCCGATAATAGCGCGAAAAACATTTCGAGGGCATTTCGCAACGGCGAAATCGCACTACATCCCCCTTTAAAGCGAGCGGATCGATTCGCGCGAGAGAGTGTCAATCTCAATGAGAGCGACGCGTGCGGGCACAGAGATAATGAGATGCTCTTATTAGTTTAACCAAACGGGCGTGATAAGCAAGTCGACTCACGTTACTGGTCTGCGGCTGCGATGAATGCGGGGGCTGCAGTGGAGCGGCGGCAGTGGCAGCATTTACCCTTTCACAACACCACGTCCGCAGCTTCAGCCCGACTGCTCCTCTCTCTCTCTCTCTCTCTCTCTCTCTCTCTCAGTAGAATATACACGCGCTGCATATGACGCATGCGGGCCTCGCGTGCACTGCAGTCGTATACGTGTATACAAATCATGCATAGATGCATCCACACACGCGCACATGTACATGTCGGAATCCCGTCGTCCCCTGCTGTAATTCCCGTCTAATTGATCGTCCGTTGATATACAAATCTCGTTGTCTCGATCCGCGACCGGTTTAGCCACGCACCTCGGTGTTCGATATAAGAGTGTGTGTATTATATAGTCTCTATGCGGCGACCGAGTGTATAATAGTCAAGAGAGATAAAGCGAGCGCGAGGGCTGTACAGTGAGCTATGATGGCACGCGTAGGACTGGCTCTGCGCCGCGGCGACGAACTCGATAGTGTGACGTCGGAGCAGCTACAGCGGCACACTCTCCTATGCGCTCCCCTTTGACACTTGGCCGAGAAGCTCTATCCCTTCTTCGCTTCGCGGCGCATCCCCCCGCTGTAGAGACGGGCAACTCGCGGCCGCCGCAGTCGCTCGATCCGCGCGTACACACGCGAAAATTCCGGAATATCTCCTGGATATGCGCGTGTATGTGCGAGAGTCGGATACGCTCCACCCCGACCGCCGGATGCGAGGTTTTTTCGTAACTCCGCCTAGTCGCGCCCGCGCTCCGGCACACGAGCTGCTGCGAGAGAAAAATGCGACTCCGCGCGCTCTTCGGCCCCACTTCTTTCGCGAGCCACCTCGTCCCCGCCCAGTCCTCCCCGCCAACCCCCCCGCCCGGCGTCACTCTACCCCTCCAGACTCTTCCCCTCTTTTTTTCCCCTCGACTGCTACGCGCGCGACTTTCCCCTTCACGCTGCGCCAGTCTGCGTGCGTATCCGTGTGTCCCTGTGTCCCGTGCGTGTGCGCGCGGAGACTTTTGCCGCGGACTGTCTCGCTCCGTGGCACTGCGGATTTCGCGATATCGATGTGTGTCGCGCTTCTCTGCACGGGGTGGTGGCGTCGCGACGTCGGTTCATCGCGCGCCATCTGGCGCGACGTCGGCCGCCGGTACGCCAGGACGCTGACGCGACGGATTCGCGATGCCTAGATGGCACCGTTTGTCCTTATCTCGGCGCACTTTTTGCCCGCCGCGCCGGGCTCTGCTGGTGGGCGCTTCACGACCCTGCCAGCCCGTGCCAGCTTTCGTTTCGAAACTGCAGCGTAACAGATATTTTTCGTTCGAATTCTCATCTAATCCGATTCCACTTTAATTGCGCTTCCCGTCAGTCATTCTGGCGTGCTTGTGCAATAGTCGAACAAAGATCCTATTTACCTTGGTGAAAATCTGCAGACTCACTGTTACCGACGTAGCAGCAGCGGCGGCGGCACATTTTTCATCCCCTTCATTTTTTCCCGTCTCGTGCACTGGCGACACCTGGGAAGAATCGACGGAAGGGCTTCGACTCACCCCCCAGCATCCGAGCACTCGAACCTCTGTATAACTCGCGCGCTTCGTTCAATTTGAATAATCTGAAAAAGCAGAAAAAATCCTCGGGGTTAGTTTGTTCGGGTTTCGTTATTTACGACTTTTCTATGCTAATTCCATTATTTAAATTCCAACGGTATAGACGTGTGATTTCGGAATTTTTTTCTCGTGAACCGAAAAAAAAAACCCCCGACTGAAATAACAACGCGTCGCACGTGTACACGCGCGTATAACGAGGTGAGGTCAAAGGTCAGAAGTATAAAGGTCTGATAAGCTCGGCTAGCTCAATCGATAACACGCGGCAGGCCTTGCGCGCGTGTCGGTACATTTTTTCTTTTTCATACACATCGAAGCAGCAGCCGCGAGATTTCCGGCCGATTAGCCAAAATTAAGTGCTTAAAGAGCCGCGGGCGCACACCCACGTGCCTCCGGGCAATTTGACGAATATTCGTGTCGTTAAACGCAGGAAGCCGCGGAAGGGGGTGAGAATATGCGTACACGCGTATGTACGTAATATGCAAATACCGCCGGCGGGGAAAGCCACGAAACTCACTCTCTCTCTCTCTTTTGGCTCGGCTCGCATTGCGGGAGTTTTACACGCGAGCTGTATACCTCTGCCGCGAAGATTCATTATGTAGCTTGTAACGCGCGTGTACGAGCGCATTGTTCCGACTTTCTAACGAGTTGTATGCGTTTTCTGTATACACGGCCGCCTTTTTCTTATATCATTCTCATTGTGTATAGAAAGAGAGAGAGATGCACGCCCGGATAATTTATGTGCAATAATAAAATGCGTATCGGACTAATGAAGGGTATTATACATTAACCGCAGCAGAGCGTTGTTTTGGATTACGGTAGCGCTTGTTATGGCAATTGCCGTATATTTAACCGGTGCAGCTCTTCTGCGCTCTTATTTTCCTCTCTCTCCTCATCTCCCAACTCGTTCTCTCTCTCTCTCTCTCTCTCTCTCTCTCTCTCTCGGGCGCCTTTTTGTATCGATCAGAGCGCATTATCGAACGTTAATGGCTGGCTCGAGGCCGAGTGTGCGGCCCGAGCATTATTATACTCCCGATGCTGCCGCCTCTGCTGCTGCTGCTGCTGCTGCTGCTGCTGCGTTTGATTGACCTCTGACCATCAGTGTACACGCGCCCGAGCATAATACCCCACGGCGCTGCGGAGGCTCTCGCGTTAACGAATACTGGCACGGATTAGGGGCTGGACTAGACTGAGCGACGGTGATTGATAACGTGCCTCTAAGCCGGTGAAAATTTGCCTAATGGCTTACTTGGACTTGAAGAAGAGTCGATCCATTACTGCTTTAAAATCTGCGCGCTCGAAATTTCGAGTAAACTCGCGAGAGTCGTGAGAGAGAAAAAAAAAACTGCGCGCGTCGCGCGTAAACGTTAATGCGCCCTTAGCCGTGCGGTATCAGCGTCGCACCGGCGGTACGTATACGGGTATACGAGCGACGGAAGAGCGGGAGGAAAAAAAATTGATCAAAGTACGGGGGTAGCGCGTAAAATTCCGCGTAACTGTCGATGTAACAGAGCCATAAAAATCGCGGCGTAAAAAGAGAAGGAGGGAAGAGGAAAATAAAAGAGCAGCGCTTGCTCGCTCGCGTACAAATTGCATTCCCCGAAAGCCGCGGAAGAACCGAACGGTGAAAATGGATTAATCGGCTCTTCTCTGAATATCTCTATGTGTACCCACACACACACACGCGCGCACGCGTCGTTTTCCGCGCGGCGGGGCAGGTGCAGCTCGCTCCGGTATTACGGTTAACAGGTCGAAGCTGCTGCCGGCGCGCGGCGCTTTACCTGTCGATAGTTTACGAGGGTTCTGGCTTTTGTGTACGGATTTTTCTCGCTTTCGAAAATTACTCGAGCCTCTGCCAAAAAGCCGCACCTGTTGATTCGACGGCCGAGTTTGTCCTTCTCTTTCTCTCTCTCTCTCTCGCTCGCGCGTATAATACAAGTGTCAGGCCCCCGGACGAGATGTATCAGTTACCCAATAGAGGGAGAGGTTTATCGTTACTCTCTCTCTCGAGAGAGAGAGAGAGAGAGCGCACGAGCCCAATGAGAGGGAAGAGCCGATGTGAATGCAGTTACAGAAAACCGGCTCTCTGTTCCGCGATGCTATCTGCCCTGGAGGACGTCGTCTCTTTTGCTCTCCGCGCGAGCGGCATTACATATATCTTCAACGACTTTGGTAACACGACCAATTCGGAGTCGGCTGCAGCAGATCTCGCGCAGGTAGCCTTCGGCTCTCCCTCTCCCCGTCTACTCTCTCTCTCTCTCTCTCTCTCTCTTCCACTTCTCGAGCCGAGGCGCACAGGTGCGATAACTCCTTTTTCGAATGCAGCGCACGACTCGTCAGGCTGCCTCTCTTTTTGTCCGGCAGCTCTCTCTCTCTCGATATATTCGACTCGTTTTTCTATCGCTCGTGCGCCGATTATTAAATTATTGCGTAATTATGGAAGCCGACGCGTTTACTTGCCTTTTAACGCCGCGCTTCCGAGAGCCGCATAACACGTGTGCCTTTTCCAGGGAAGATGCTGCACACGTGTCTCCCGCATGGGCCGAAGACGCGTATTTTTACCCAGCACCTATACTTCCCAGCTGTGAAATCGGTTTACTCGGAGGCTCGAGAGTCAAAATAAATCAAAGCTTCGTAACGCTCTTCCAGAGAACTCGGCTCGATGATGGTCAATTTAGACCGAGAAGGAAAAAACCTGAGAAGAAGAAGAAGGTGCAGCTGTTCCGAAACTGACCAGCGCATTCTATCTCCGCGACTTGGCTTTCCATCAAGTGCACCTACTACGCCTCTCCCGAGAGAAAGAAAGAAAGAAAGAAAGGGACGGGCCAATCGACCGAAAACGCATCTCTCTCCGACGATCTCTACTCTCTCGAGACTTTGGGAAAACCGTTAGAACCGGTCTTGATTCTCTGTACACTGCACTAGCCTCTCCGCGCGCGCAGAGAGAAGAAGAAAAAACTTATCGTGCTGCAGCAACGCGCGCGTTAGGATTCCTTTCTTCCTCGAGTTCGGCCCAAAAAAGGATTCAAAGGCATCTCATCCGAATGACGACACGACGCGCTTCCCTCGATTTCTCCTCTGCACTGCCGCGGCCTTCGGCCTCTTTGATCTCTCTTTCTCCTGCGTCGTGTCCACGCGATAAAGCCGAGCGAGAGAGCTGAGGAAAAATTATTATTGTTATTGCGCGCGTGAAAAATGCGTTTTTCGTACACTACGCGCGCGCTTTCGAAAAAGCACAGCAGCAGCAGCAGCCTTTGTTCGGCCGGAAAGACTTATACGCGTCAGTCCGCGTAAGCTAGACGCGCGATCGCGCTGCATACAAACGTACGGACGTACAAAAGTCGCGCAAAGATGCGCTGCCGCTGGAGTAATGTATACGATCCCCTCTCTCTCTCTCTCTCTCTCTCTCTCTCTCGTACATAAACGCCGCCGACGTGATACCGTACGCGCTATAAATTCCTTTAGCTCTCTCTCGAGGACAGCTTTTGCTCGGAGATCGTCGAGCGAGTATATGCGAGCGGAGAAAAAAGAAGGAAAACAAAGCCGAGCATTAGCGAGAATTCGTAGGTAGAGAAAAGAGTCGCGGATCGATTGTCGATGCGACTCATGAAAGTCGCTGCTACTGCAGACAAGCATCGCGAGGAATCTGCTGCTGCCGTACGTGCGGTGTACGTGTGTGTGTGTGTGGCTGTCTGCACAGCGGCTAAGAAAAGCTCTCGCGCGAGGTAGCCGCAGCGCATCGCCCGCCGCGCGAGTGTATAGAGCAGCGACTTCCGCGACTTATGCGACTCGAAGAAGCGTAAAAACGCTGCGGAATACGAAACGCCGTCCGTCCACTGCATGCGAAATAAGCGTCATTGCAGCAGCGACGAAGAGGGAGAGAGAGAGAGAGAGAGAGAAAATACCGCCGCCGTCGAGACTCTGCACTGACGAGTGTGTATACCGAGAGAGAAAGAGAGAGAGAGAGAGAGAGAGAGAGAGCTGGAAGGGGAAAAAGCGAAAGAATGCCTCTCCTCGCGGGGACTAACAATACGTCAAAATCACGCCAAACATTCAGAGAAATTCCCGGTTCGCGTGCTGAATCGCAATTTGTCTCCGGTGTAACGAGAGCGCTCATTGAAAAACCATAAATAACGACCGCGATCCGCTCGCGCTTTTCCCCTGTATAGCACGCGCTTCTCTTGCCGTCTTAGAAAACGTCTCCTTTTCTCTATTCCGAGAAATCGCCGCCGATATAGTCTCGTTTTTTACTCGGGGAATATAATTTTCAAAGCATTAGCATACGGCTCGGGGAAAACGCTTTTCGAGCGTGTGTGTAGCGTGTAGGAATAAAACGCGGAATAAGCGATCACTTACTGTAAATCCCGCTGCGACCGCTTGCAGCGGGACAGGTGTCCAATAAAGCGGACAACTTATGGAGCTTACCGAGAAAGGTGCATACGGCAGCGGCGGAGACTCGAAGTATAGTCGGAGGGGTGCGGATCGACGATACGCATTCACCTTGAAATTTAAGAAGCTTAAAAAGCGTCGCTAGAACGCATAAACATTCCTCTCTCGGCCATATCTAGCCTCTCGGTATAAGCGCGAAGGGGACGGAAAAAAGTCGAGGGAGAATATTAACCTGCGCGCGCTGCAGAGACGAAACGCAGAAAGAGAGAGAGAGAGAGAGAGAGAGAGAGAGAGAGAGAGAGAGAGAGA